>JANIJG010024526.1:0-40812 GCA_024611175.1 Megaceryle torquata
TTGAGTACTGTGTCCAGTTTTGGGCACCACAGCACAAGAAGGACATTGAGGTGCTGGAGTGGGTCCAGAGAAGGGCAATGAAGCTGGTGAGGGGACTGGAGAACGTGAGGAGAGGCCAAGGGAGCTAGGATTGTTTAAACTGAAGAAGAGGAGGTTGAGAGGAGACCTTATTGCTCTCTACAGCCACCTGAAAGGAGGCTGTAGTGAGGCTGGTGTTGGCCTCTTCTCCCTAGTAACTAATGACAGGTCAAGAGGAAATGGCCTAAAGTTACACCAGGGGAAGTTCAGATTAGATAACAGGAAGAATTTCTTTGCCAAAGGAGTAATCAAGCATTGGAACAGGCTGCCCAGGGAAGAGGTGGTCACCATCCCTGGAGATGTTAAAAAAATGGGTGGATGTGACACTTCAGGACATGGTCTAGTGGTCATGAAGGTGTTGGGTAGAAGGTTGGACCTGATGGTCTTGGGGGTCTTTTCCAACCTTAATGACTATGATTCTATGATTACAAACACTCCTCCATCACTGTCATTCTCTTCCATGGTACTGTGAGAGCTGAAGAGATTGCAGGGCAGGAGGGTGCCACATTCAGAGTTGGTGGGGGGAGCCCTGGACTGGGATATCTGTGTGCTATATGGGTATGAAGGTCAGTACTGAGCTTTAGTAGCCCATTGGTGAGGTTGAAACAAGCCATACTTCTGGTGTGCTCTGAACACAACTGGAAAAGCTGTCTGTGACTTTTCATCTCCACCACCTTGAAGTAGTGACTAAAAAGAAGACAAGCAAAACCTGGCAAGCAGAACCTCTCTTTTAAATGGTTATTTTTAATGGTACATTTAACGAACACTAACTTAGCCATGGGAAGAGAATTTGGCTGTTAACACTGGCATCTGCTTAACAAACTGAAGCTTTGCATTTGGTGAGGCGTGAGCGTAACACCAATAGTATTACTTGCTAACAGCAGACTCATTAGCATTAATTGCTGTGCTTACTACCACAAAGAGCATTCTGTACCTGTAACAGCAGTTATTAGATGTACCTCGTTTTCATGGGAAAAGGTATGTAGGAAATTATTAGCAGTGGTGCAGACCTGCTCATAAATGAGGATCTAAATTCTTGGCACTTACCATAACTCAAAACTTCCAGAAGAGTATGAGAAGTGATGAGATATTCTGGGGAGTGTGTTTTTCATCTTTCCTCACCAAAGAACTGCATTCAAACACGGTTAATATTCAGTTGAAAATAATTTTAAGGGTTCTGATGTTCAAAGGCCACAGGAAAATGTGTGCCCATAAAAATATCTTGCAATTCAGCCAAGACTGGCTTTTGCTATCCAACACAGGTGTCAGAACAGGCAAAGAGCTGGGTTTAGAGAAAGAAACTGGGATGGATAAAACAGCAACTGTGCACTGGCACTTTCAAGAGTGACAGGACTTATCACTTGTGCCCATCAGCAGCTGGAATCCCAAGGCAGTGTATTTGTCTTAGAGGCACCATATTTTGATGCTTGAGATGTGAAATAGGGTTTGTAGTTGTTTTTCTTCCATAAGATTTCTCAAAAGGTGACACTTCTCTCTGAGCTATAAATCAGGATACGGAAGTCACAACCTATAACAAAATCCAGACCCAAGCATCCCAGAAGCATGTGTGCATCTTTGAGTGGCTGTGACATGGGATACCTACGAGAGCTGGAAACTTCAGTGACTTGCTTCCAGAGAAATGCCTGTTACTAACACCTTGTTACTGGGCTGTAATCTGTGTTGCAAGCTCTGTCCACATACAGCAGGTGTGTTGTCTGTAAAAATATAGGAACATGCTGGAGAGTATGAGCTTTACACAGTGCTTTCGGATGAGTAATACTTTCATAGTATATGGTTTGTAGACTATTTACTACTTCCTCTTCAAAAATACTGCTTTCCACTTTAGCTTAAAAACAGTGCAATGACCAGGAAGGTAGAGGAATGAATGTTTGTTTTTCACAGACAGGAAGGTGCTAAATGCAATGCAGAATAGAGTGGTCATACATTCAAATAACCTTGGTGATAAATCTTAGTTTAGGTGTTTTAAAATATTACCATTAAAATACAGAACACTGAACAGGAACAACACTACTCTGCCAGGTGAGAGCTGCTCCAAAATTGTTACAGGGCTGGAGGGCTGCAAGGCTCCCTTTAGGCTTGGTTTGGAAGTCACACCTCTGCACTGATCTGCTATCGTCCCTTTCTGATTTTTTTTAATCCAGCTCTGTGCCTGGGACTTGAGGGTTGCAAAGCCCTGATGCCTGTGGTGACAGCCTGCACTCCTAGCAGTGGGAGAGCCTGTGGAAGTCACTGATAGAAGTGAATGGTCCCCTCTTCTTCTGCCAGCTCAACACATGGATCTGGGTTTTCCATCTCTTGGAGCCCAGACTCCAAGACCGTTTCTTTAGCTTGCAATCCATTTTGCAAGCCAGTCCTCCCAGATGGAGAAATCACTCCAAGACCTGGACCCCTCAAGGATCCCACCCAAACAGAGAGTGGGTAGGAATGCACAAGGCACTTGACCTAAGCACAGGAATCCAGCAGAGCTTCAGTCTCTCCCAGTGCATGTTGCTTCCAGTCCTGCCCTTTCATTCAGCCCTGGGTGATCACACATAGCTCTAATGGTCATACAGGCTTGTCTTCTGTAGATACCCGAATTGAGTTGGGTTTTATTTTCCCCCTGTTGTTCTGTTGAGTCCCCCTCCCAGCACTGAAGCCTTGCACCTTTGTCATTGAAAATTGTATGGGGAATAATGATCTAAGCCCTACTGCAGGCAAGTGGCAAGAGTCAGGATCAAAAGATACTTGCCATTTTGAACAAAGTTATATTGCTTTCAGTCTGGGAGATATGGCAGCACAGAAAGCAAGGATCTTGCACCAAAGAGCCTGCAGGTGTACTCCATGCCTCCCCATTCCCTGCACAGGTGAACATGTGGCAAGTGAGCAAGCTGAAGTGGCCATGGGGAGAAGCTCTGTTTCAAGCTGGGTTTCCCCTTCTCTGCCCACCCAGCCACCTCCAAACCCTCATTCTCTCACTGTCTTGCAGAGGCAGAGTTAAAACCAGGTATCCTGGCAGAGAAACAAGAGGTCCTCTTCAAGAAGGATGGTGGGAGCCCTGCCTCCACCTGGCTGTTTTGGCAGCCAGCACCCTTCCATTGCTATCCAGCAGACAGCACACAAAGAGCTCCTACAGGTGCCAAAGATTGCAGCAAGCAACAGCATAAGCCAGGTCATGCAAGGAGGCATCTGGGTCTCTGCATATAAGGGCAGCACAACCATCATTACTGGAGGAGCTCCACCTCAAGAACGTACTGTCCACTTAAAGTGGTTTAAGTTGGCACAAGTCAGGGAAAACACAGGCACTGTGCATTTGGCCAAAGCATCCATGAGCTGATGGCAAGCTTAAGATACGACTGCATGCTCTCTGCAATGTTCATCACTCATTTCTAGTGTGGCCTGAGAACTTCTCTGGCCATGGAGAACCCCTCCCAGATCATCTTGCTGGCTGCTGACTTTACTGGTTTGCTCAGCAGAGCAAAGACAACTCCCTTCTCAGCACCAGTGTTTGTGTGTTTGTTCCCTGTCTTGTGAAGGAAGGGGTGGGCTCAAGATATCCTTCCATGAATGTTACTTAACCCAGCCTGAGGTCTTCCTTCTACAACAGAGCCTTGCATGCCCTCAGCACAGACTCCTGCCACTGATCAGAGTTCCTCTGGTACCCCAACGTGATGTTCAGCATCTCCCACTGTGGCGGAGGCCAAGCTGGGAGCAGTGGTGCTGGTTCCATCCACAGCACACGGTGGAGACAAACGCAGTGCCCTGCTCTTGCAGCAAGTTACTCTTGCTGGTAGTGGCACATTGCTCTTCTGCAAGGTTTTTCTGGGGCAGCAGTTGGCACAGTGGAGCTGCTGACAGGCATCAGGGCAAGCCTCCTACGCGGCAGGATGGGGTTCCAGCTGACACGGCCTGGTACCCATCAGCATAAGCCATACTGTGTGCTCTGTCAGTGGGACAGAAATGCGATCATATGCCTGAGCCCGGTCAGGCCTTTTCCTGCCAAGTGATCTGACAGCAAGCGGCTGCTGGAGGGATGGATGTGTGAGCATGGCCTTGGGCTGCTGTCTCCTTGAGACAGATGATGTAAGGCAATGTATCTCTAGGGATCTGCACCTCTTTGTGTGCTTAGGGACCCAAGGTCTGCAAAGAAGACATGGAGATTTGGGCAGCTGGCTGCTGGCTGCAGAGAAGCTTTTACTTCCCAGGGTGAACAACTTAGCACTGTTTTGTAAGGAGCCAGCAGCTGAGCATGAGATCCTGTCTCTGAGCGAACCCTGAAACAGCATGAGGGCAAGAATCACAAACTCAGAGAGCACTTGGAATGATGTCCAAAGCCTTCCTGCTTTGCTCCTGTTACCCCCATTATTTAATTGAAAGGGAAATAAGGAAAGAGACCAAACATCTCTAGGAAGAGGCTGCAACACTTGCAAATAAAGGTTTGCAACTGCTGTAAAGCACCTCCCTGGTCCCCTGACCCTGACAGCTACCTCAGGCATCAATATTTCCTTCGTCAGTGAAAGGATGGGGCATCCTGAGGCAGACAGATAAGACTAACAGGATCTGATTGCAACTGAGTGATAGCAGAGTTAGCAAAGCAAGAGGCACTAAGAAGAGTGACTGATGAAAGGGGAAAAAAGGCAACGGAGGCACTTTGTGCCTCTAATGATGGCTGCAAATGAGGGAAAATTAGCACCAGAGTGACAAATGGAAACTCAGTTCAAGAGGCACTGAGACAAAATTTCAGTGAGAAGCTCAGGAGATTACCTGAGTAGCAATGAAACTTTATCTTGCAAGGAATCCAGTGCTCCCACCCACTCCCTTGCTTGCTGTCTGTCCCCTTGGAGCTCACCCTCCCTGCCCTTTAGTGGCCCCCCTCACTTTTATATGAATACGAGAACTGAGAAAACATTTATTCAGAGCAGGAGGATGAATTTTCTTTGATGCTATCTTCCCTTCCACCTTTTTAAATGCACATCTACAGCAAACAGTTTCTGGCTGCAGCAAAGGTGAACAAGAGTAGGAAGTCATCACTACTCCAGTGGCCAAAAGCTGACACTGTGCTCAGCCTTATGTGACAGTCTGAGAAGATGGGATGGCCTGATCACAGTTAGGGTCAAAGAGGTTTTGGCTTGGGGGACAAGGACAGCAGCTGTTTAAGATGGTTTTTGCTTGTATACCGGGGGGAATAGTCCCCTTCCTCAGCCAGCTGGCCAATTTCACTTAATGAATTGCTGAACTTTGTCCCTGTCTGTCTTCAAAATACTGGTGATTCCATTATGCTCTCCTGCTCTGTCACTGTGGCATGAGGTTGTTTGTTAGCCTTGCAGCCTCTTGCCCTAGGAGACATAAGCTTGTCATTGGTGGGAAGAGGCATGTGTCATGGGGAGGGACCCTGTGTGCCCCTTTGTCCATTCTTCTGCACCTGGGTCTGTGTGTTCAGCCAGTCAAAGCAATGAAATAATCTGGGGAGTGGGAAGCATGGGACTCTGTTGGGGTTCTTGCTGTGGCAGCAGATTCTGGCTGGTGCTTACAAACAGTAGGGATTCACACCAGAGATAGACTAGTACCTGCCTAAAGTCCTTCTTGACACCTCCTAAGCTAACTGTGATAGACCTGACTCATTGCACTGGCTTTAGCCTCACTTCAAAAGGACACCACCAGCTTGGTGTGAGAGGTTACTTGGGCAGTCATGAGGGGCTTTTGGGTTTTTCCATGTGTGGATAACCCCAAGAGAAACAGCACAATGGCACTTTTTGTGTTCACCCAACAGCTCTGTCACCTGAAAATATTACTGTGATTACTATGTAACTTTGGTTCTTGGCACAGAGACCTTCTTTAATGGCCAGGTATACATATAGTGAAAATCAGCATTGATACACTGACACCAATGAGTCTGCTGTGCTGGCTAGTGAGCTCCTCTCCTACACCCAAGTTGTTACATGTAGAACCTATCAAACAGGAGGGATTCACCCATGTCTTATAGTGATGGGACTCTGTGTTTGGCAGGTGACCCAGAGGCAAAGGACGGGTATCTACTCTGGAGCCTTGAAGTCATGCTGTCCTATAATGGCAATCTTGCCCTAGAAATGTAATTCGCTGAGCAGCCCCTTTAGCTGAGCTGCCCTGCAAACAAAAGAGGCAGCCCTTAAGAAGCCCCTGATAGGCTGAGTATGGCCCAGGGACTGGAGTGTGCTGGCAGGTACCAGGCTACTCTATTAATTTCCTTGTGATCAGTAAATTAGCTAAAACCGAAGGCAGTCTGCAGACAGATGATGAACAGATAAAAGAAGTGTGGCTACAGTGTTTGATGGGTGCTCAGTTACCTTGTTTTCTACTTTTCTTCTCTTGCTTCTCTCTTATTTGAATCTCCTTTCCACCTTTAATTGTCTTAGGTAGTTAATCTCCATGCAGGGTTAGTGTTTGTCTCTTCCATTTCTGTTTCTTGTGCATGATTTTGTTGAGCAAGCACAAGCCATTTGGCCCACATTGATTATTTATGAAGGTGGGAACCTTTTATCTCAGCTTCTTAGTAACTTAACAGTGGAGTAGAAAGAGGCTGTCCAGAAGCAGTTTCACATCTTACAGGAGCTGGGAGACAGGGAAGGTGGTTGAGGTGCTGCAGTATCTGATAGGAAAGGAGTAGGAGAGGGAGACAAATTGATCTGGACTCACTGTAAAGGATGATTTATCTATTATGCTACCAAAAAGCAGGGGTAAAATGATACCCTTGGGATTTGATAGCACTTTGCATTCATCTTTCAGAAGTGCTAAGAAAATACCAGTATAGAGTGAAGCCCTTTATTATAACTTCCAACAAGAACAGATGAAATTTTCAGGAATTCATGCAATGAGAATATTGCACCTCTGCTTGTGATGGGCTGGAAGCTCATCCCTCACCATGCACAGGCAGATGCTCTGCAGTTGCTGTGGTGCCAGCTGTGCATCCTGACTCTGTGAGCAAGGGCAGAGCTGAGGGGAACAAAGGATTTCTAGTTCAAGCCAGGCTTAGTGGGAGAGGCGCCGCAACCCTCCGCTGAGACTGCATACCGTGATTTCTCCAGAACCAGGGAAGTCACGCACATGTAATGGGTCACTGGGACCTGGTCAGGTGGAAAGAGAAAGTGAGTGCCACCCCCCTTCCCCACCCCCCACCCTTTCCTAGCTCTGCCTGTTGTATTTTCTCTCTTTTCATTGCCTATCTGCTCACATTGCCCTCTAGCAGTCCAGAAGATAGGAAAAGAAACACAGCTGACCAAGTGTTCACGAAGCGATTTGCAGAGGAACACCCATATGGAATAGCACACTGTTGAGGGGATGCATTCTCAGGATCCAACACACAAACACAAGGCTAGCAGCCTGGAAAGGTGTTGTCCCTTTCCTGTCCACACAAGTATGCAGGAAGGCAAATCCATTGCATGGTAAAAACTGCTCTAGAGCAAAGCAAATAGATCAAGACTAATGGACAGGAGATGAACTGTTTTGTGAATGGAGATGCTATTAGAGTGTACTGCAAACAGGGTAATGGAATATCAGCTCAAATTTCACTTTGCTCTTACTACTAAATTGGAATCCTACACAGTTTAATATAGTTCTCCTAAAAATTTCTTGTAGTTTCTGCTCTTCCCTTCATCCAGTGACAGCTGAGCCTGTCAGATTCCAATCTGTCCCACAGCTTATGAAAAAAAATGCTTTATGGAAAAAATATTTTATGGGAACATAAATTTAAATGCTGCTCCAGCATCAGTGCCTTTTAGATAGGAAATGTTACAGGATCTGCCTTTGAGGCAGAATCCAGTAAGGTTAATTTAAGGAAGGGAGGAAGGCAGTCTGCCCCCTTCTTTAGCTGCATGTCATCTAGATGTGCCATGGCATTCTCTGGTGGGACAAAAATGGGACAAGGGCAGGGTGTATCTAGGAGGTATATGCAGTCAGCCAGTGAAGTACGTGCATGCACCATGGATCTCTGCTATTGTTTAAAAGTATGGCCTTCTCTACCACAAGCAGGGTGGAGGCAGTAGCTGCTGAGGGAGGCTGATGTCTCTGTGGTGGGGACACAGCACTTCTACCCCAGCACGAGCTACCAGGGCCAGCTGAGAGAGAAGCAGATACAGCTCTCAGGGTCCCTCCCAACTGAGCCAATATTCAAGTGCATGCCCCATGAGTGGGTTCTGCTTTCTGACCAGCCACTGAGCTGAAGCTTTCAGTGAGGCTTGCTGAACAAAAGGCAAATCTAATTTTCCCCTCCAGCAGACTCAACAACAGCAGAAAGCAGGGATGATCTGTTCCAAGCAGCTCAGGGATGCTTTGCAGTTGCTGCCATGTGGGCTGCATGGCTCTGGATGATCTATCTCCAAACCCTGCAGCGCTACTGGGGTGCTGCCACCCCTGACTCCCCTCTTCCCTGGCATGGTGCAAGGGGTGCACCCCCAGTCACTGATTCAGGAGTGCTTTGCCTTCCTTATGCCAAGGCCTCCTAAAATCCTCATTCTCTTTCCCTGTCACACCAACTACTGTGTCACCACATGGTAAAGACTGCCCAGTTTGGGTGGCTGTCACTGTGCTGCCAGCTGAATGACAGTGGCATTTAAACATGGATATTAACAGAAGTGTAAGGGGTGGCTGACTGTGCTCACTTGCAAGCAGAGGCTCCTGTACAAGTTCAGAGCTAAGGCCCTGTGCACAGCTCAGCTGGTGCAGAGTGGCTACTGATGAGCAGCTGAATGAGCTAAAAAGGTGTTTCTAGTTCAAAATTTGTTGCTATGAGTTTAACAAAGATGAACTAACAGAGAGCCTTAGTGTACATCTGCTACATCTGCAGACTTTTCTGTGACTACAGAAGGCTTACTCAGAGCTGCATGGACGGGAAGTGCTATGCACGGAAAGGCAGAGGTAGGCAGCACACTGCGCAGGTACATTCTCTCCTGAGGCATTTCACTTAGCACAGTGTTCACCTACAGAGGCAGTCCCAAAGAAGCCTTTTCCCTGATGGGTGTTTTGCTTACAGAGGCATTCCCCAGAGATCATCCCTGGAGCTACGTTTACCCTTAGAAGACAGCTGTCTTCATGGCATGTATTTTCAACAAGTCTTAAAGGTATGACTTATTCCCATCCTCTTCCTTGCAGAATAAATATTTCAGAGCAAAGTAGTTATTAATCTGATCTGCACGAAATCCTGAGAGATGAGATCAGTTGTGTCCTCTGTCACAGCCTCTTCCCACACCCCTGGGCAAGTGACAGGTCCATGCTGCACAACCTGGAGGTAAGTATTGCAAAATACATTGAGTGTCTAAGCCTTCGCAGCCTTGTGTTGTAATAATCGTCCTTTACATGGCACTCCAGGGGTTGCAAGGACAACATTGCTAGACTGCTGACAGCTCCTAGGTACAGCTTCATAAAAATACTGTGATGTTAAGGCTGGCAGACTTCTGAGGTCTGGAGGCATCACCAGTGATGTGAGAAGTCCTTTAGTCTTGGCATTGATAACACCAAATTTGAATAGATACCATTGGCCAGACATTTGGGCACCCAGATGCTGCTGGAGCATCTTATTTGCTTATGATGGCAACCAACAGCCAGGTGTCTGTGTGAGCAATGGCCTGTTCCTACAAAGGACCTAGAATAGTTAAAGAATCAGGATGTGGAAGATTTGGCAAAATGACTTTTGACCATTTTAGAATTTTCCTGTATGAACAGTGAGGAAAAGTCTCACCTCCTGTGTGTAAACATGCCTGAGTGGAGAAGCAAACCTGTGCTTGTGAGCTTCCTCCTTGCTTCAGATGAAAATGCTGGTTTGATCATATCTTTGTTTCAGGGCACATCTGACACCAGAATTTTAAATGAAGGGAGACTTCTTGCTATGTAATGTCAAGCACACTAGAGACAGAAAGGGGTTTCCTGGTTCTGGGCTCTGTGGTCCCCAGGGTCCACAGAAAGCTAAAAAGCAGAGAAGTGTGACTTTAATGGCCTTAATTGCTTCCAGTCTGTGTAACACCGTGGTAGGATCATTATGTGGGTTTTGCTAGTGCAATGCCACAGGGAAGGAAATGAAGACAGCTACAGTTGTGTGAAGAGTCTAAACTATGTCACTCTAACAGAGGCAGATGGTAAGTACAGAGTGATGAAGGGAAGCCTGATTCTTTCTCCCACCTCTGCTTAGTCCTTCTGTGAAATCACCTGAGAAGTTACATAAGGGATTGTTTGCTGTGGGGCTGATAGAAAGTGCTCTGATAGGAAAAGAAGGCATGACCATGATCTTTACAGATGCCCACAGCCTCAGTCCAGGAGATCCTTCAGAAAAGTTCTGATGAGCCATCTTTCTTACAGGAAAGTAACTCAGCAATTGCTTTCTTTTCTTACCTCCACAGTGTGTTTTCTGACTGCCTCAGCTAAACCAAGAAATTCTTTGGTTCTTTTGCAAGTGCCTATCTGCTGAGCACCTGTATGTGTCAGGGTGCAACCATGGAAAGCAAAACTTCATAGTTTCACACTTTTTGGTACTTAAATGCTTGATTTGTGCCTTTTCTACAGGGGGACTTAACTGACAGATGAGTGACCTGACATGTTTAAACCTCTGATGTGGCTTGTTTCAAACTGGTCTCTCTCCATTCAGGTCTTTCATTCAGGTCTCTCTCCATTCAGATTCTTTCATTCAGGTTTCTCTCCCACACGGAGGGAGTGCTGCAAAAATTTATAGATAGCCAAGTCTCACCTAGAGATGCTCTCTGTGGCTGCTCGTGCACTGCTGTCACTTTACAAACTTCTATTTCCCTGCCTGGAAGGAAGGAAATAAGCAGACACCCAACAGCTTAGATGTCAGGGCTCGAGCTCTTGATCATGAGCAGTGTTTGGCGGTGGAGGAAAAACATGCAGACTCATTCATAGAGCTGATGTGCAGAGCTGCCATGGAAGAGCCTGTGCGTGTATGATGGATGTTTAGCAATTAAGATGATTCTGGGCATGTTGATTATCATTTCAGGGAGATGTGGAACATCCTGCAAATACTGACATAAACATCTGATTCCCAGGGCACATGCGCGTGCACGCTTCCGTGTGTCTGTGGGAAGAGGAGGGAAGGGGAAGCAGCCTGGCAAGTGTTTTGAGAGTAATAAGAAATAGGTGCTGTTGCTTCTGTGATTTTATTCTGTTTTTTAATCTAGGAGGGAGGAACCACAGGAATTTGTACATAGATAATCCTGCTTTCTGTCTCTGTCAGACAGAGTGAACAAATTAGCATGAAGATTTTGCTCTTTTGGTTCATTCAGGTACTAATGCAGACAGAAGCCAAGCGGACCTTGGAGCTCCTTGGTGAGCACCTCTTGTACTTTTTGCTGTAATAGCACTGGTGCAGGTACAATCTGTTTTCTCAGGGCACTATCCAGCTCTTACTGTACTCCATGGAGTCCTTGATAAAAATTTAGGACTTTAAGCTGCACACTTTAGGAATGTGGCTGATGCAAAAGAAGTTTCAACCTGGAGAAGAAAGAGAGTTTCACCTGTCCCCACTCCCATAAACTCAGAGATATTTGGATGTGGGACTTTGGTGGGGACATATCAGTTAGAGCTCTGGTTTAGTACCTAGCAGGTTTGGAAAATGTCAGACTGGAGAGACAGAAAACAAGAAAAAGGAAAATAAGTATAACTGAGAAGGATCTATTGTACATCATGGTGGGATGCACTAGAAGTCCACTTGCTCTGGTTTTGTGCAGTGTGGGGATGATGCGGATGGTGCTGTGAGATCCCACCTGACCCTGATCTTTTGGAACATTTCATACAGCAGAGTGCAATAGTGCTCTTTATTACACCCTTTCTCCACACTTTCCAGCAGGATCCTTGCTGTGTCAGGTACTGCAGAAAGGGCACCCAAAATCCAACATGTTTCTGCACTGTTTCATCAAACCTCTGGACTTACCCTGCATTGTAGCACAGCATTAGTGTTGAGGCAAGGAGGAAACTAATTGCCTCCAAGCATTTTTCCTCAGCTTACAGATCTCCTGACCTTGCATATTATGAAGATGGGCAGGGAGACAGTGGTGGGGAGTATGTGTGTGACAGGGGTGGGGGGCAGCAACTCCAGATAGCACTTTCTGTTTAATTGGTTTCCTTCCTTTCCCACTGTATTAATCACCTCCCCCTGCAAGCTGCCCAAGGCTCATTTCCAGTCATTTTGCAGGCCTGGTGAGAGGGACAGGGAGCAGAATGCAAGTGGATCACTTCCCAGCAGCCTCTGGTCAGAGCTACAGGTCCCTTTTTCTGTCTCCTTGGCTACATGGCATGTACTTTCCACCCAGTCCCTCTTTGATGCTCTCTAATGGAGGAGGTGAGCATGTAATGGACTGCTAAAACCTATGAATATTTCAGAGGAAAAAGTCAAGGGACTCCATTAAATTCTCTTCAGTCTCTGCAAATGGAGCTGGGGGGTGGGTGTGCTGGTTAATGAGAAACTCCAGCGGCATTCAGGCGATGTCAGGAATGCACCTAGCAGCTTCCAGGCTGGTGTGACTGCACAATGCTTTCCAAAGCCTCCCTTTTGCACCATCCCCATAGAGCCACCCAGCACTGCTGCCATCCTCTCCTTCCCCAGACAATCCCAAACAACTCTCTTGTCAGCCGTGTCTTGTGCTGCCACAGCCTGCCCCTACATACCTTCCCAATATTCACCACCCAGCTTACCCCAGTTGTCCTCAGAGGTACCTCTTCCCACTATCATACACTTAGCATGCTAGACTCCCCCTGAGCTGCCCAGCAGCCCTTTGGATGGCTTTTAACCTCCTATAGCAGCCCATCACCTACAGGCACACTGTTTACCAGCATCCCTTCCAGCTCACCTGCCATCTTCCCCCAGCCCCTTACCAAGCCCTCACCCTCATCACAGGCTCCTTGAGACGGCTTTTACCCTGCCAGCAGCAAACAGCTAGAGCAGCGGCAGCGTTCACAGCAACAGCCAGACAGAGCCTGACAGCCCCATATGTTTCAGCAGAGACAGTTCCTCCCTCTAATGGGCCCAGAGGAGTGCGGCTTTCAAAGGATTCAGCATGGAAGTGACAGGCTGGAAAGCTTTATTAATGGGCTCTCTGCCGGCACGGGGCTGGGAGGCAGAAAGTGCCAATAGCCCAGCAGTGTGGTTGTCCTGCCACAGCGAGGCAGAGCCGGCCTTCCCTAGCCACCAGCCTCCCACCACAGCCCACACACTGGTGCTCCACTGCAGTGCATGAGCCTTCCTCACCCTCCCCTTGGACATGAGACTGTGCGGTGATGCCCCCAGATCTTCATCTTTTTCCTGAGGACCAGTCAGTGTGAGAAGTCTTTTAAGTCTATGCACCCCACATCACACTCTGCTCTTCCAGCCCTGACTCCCAGACATGCCCTGTGGGGTGTCTGGCACCATGTTTGGCTGTCATGAGTGGAGAGGAGCCTGGGGGTGGCAACCCTGTCTGTAAGTCTCCTCTCTCTTTGCTACTGAGAAGCAGTGGGGCCAGGAAGCCAAAGTGCCAGTGCTCAAAAACTGCTCACCCCGTTGTCAGGTGCTGGCATTCAACCAGGGATGGTCTTTTGGTCTTTAACTGGCTTCTAGAGAAGGTGGCCCATCATTATTTGCAAGATTGGTCCTCATTAATTTTTTCTCCATGGCTTCTGGGAACATTGGTCCTCCACATCCAAAGCCACCAGTGTCTCCCCTGTTAGACACTGGCACCTCCTTAGGCCACCATTTAATCTGGCAGTGTCTTAGCTTTTGTTGTATTGTTTCTAAATCGCTCAGGTCTGCCTCAAAATGAGACACCAAAGAAGGAAGCCTTAAGCACTAGGCAAACACAAGGAAGAATACTCTGCCCTACAGCACCCACAGTGAAAATGTCCCTCCACTTAAACATGAGCTGCTGCACAGGCAGGAGTTGAATGAGGCTCATTGAAACTTAAACCACAGACTGACTGTGGGCAGATAAGTGGCCAAGGATGGGCACACCTGATGTAGAGGGGGAAAACTGAACCATTTCCATTAAACGTCTCCTCCAGTCAGAGAAAATGGTTTTCCCTCTCTGGGTCAGGGTCCTGAGGATGGCCACAAAACCATTCAGAAGATGACTGTCTCAAGACAAAAAAAATCATAATCATGAGCTCAGTAGAGAGGGATCTCACCAGCAGTTTTCAGTTCACCCCAATTAGCTCTTCCTTGTTAGTCAGCTAGTAATGACCTGTAGCACCCTTCTTCTCTCCCACCACAGATAATGAGCCTTATCTCTCATCTCAGCAGCACCTATTGCTGCCAACGTGCTAATTACATTTTACTTATAACTCACTTAATCAACTACCATAATTAAATTAAGCGCAACTCAGTGCCTTTCTACCTGTACCCAGCTTGTAGTTTGGGTTGTAGGCTGGTGCATTTACAGACACTGAAGTACCCCGAGACTGTTTCTGCAGCTCTGGCAGTCTGTCATGTACAAGCTGCTACCTCTCTGAGAGCCCTGTCTCTCAGCTGCAAAGACAGGGGTGCTTGTCCGAGAGAAATGGGCTTTTGCTACCTTGTCACTCATGTTATTCATGTTCACCATTCCATGACAGGCTAAATGAAAATTATTTCCTCTTTAATAAACAAAAGTGGCCCTACGTGGAGAAAAAAATAATTTACTTTTTTAATAAACAAAAGTGATCTTAGCTATAGAAGTGCTCAATTTCCTTTGTCTGGCTTTTTCTGCTCATCTTCAGAGGTGTCCTGGTTTGAGTGAGAATAGAACTAATTCTGTTCAAGCCTTTTACTTTTCAGCTCAGTTCTTCTAGCTGCACTGTTTGAAGTTAGCAGCATGTTTTTGCAGATAGTGTCTGCTTCTAGCAGTGATAACACGCCGTGTTTAGAGTTAGTACCAAGGATTTGTGTGCAGACGAAGGCCACTGCTGGATATTGCCTACCATGCTCATTTTCATTCATGTTAAAGTTTCCTTTTCTAATCACTAAGTCTCTCTCCATTATTCCCTTTTTCTTCTCCTTTGGGGAAGGAGGGGGGTTAAACAGAGAGTGTCTGTTACAGGTCTAGTGGGCTGCCCTGACCGTAAACAGTGACAAGAGGGCAGCAGCCTCTGTCAGACTGGATGCCAGCTCTGCATACAATGATAAACCAGGGCAAATTGTATCAGACCAGGAGACTGTAAATGTATGTTACAGGTTGCAGGGTAAAGGAGAGTGGACTTAAAAATTTGAGCAACAGTATGAGAAACACTGTTCTTTTGCTGGTGACCTCAGCAGAGCAATGAAGGTAGCAAGTCTGTCGTGAAGGTGTTTGCATTGTCAAAAAAACAGGAAAACCTAAAATTGTTGCAGTTTTCCCAAGAAGAGGAGGTCTCCCCCAGCCCACTGTGGGCTAAGCCAGGAGACCACCACAGGAATCAGAATAACATCACAGTGATCAGTGTGATGTGGGGTGCGTAGACTCAATCAGAAGCTAGAGAAAGGCTGTCAGTGCAGCCCATGAATGTAAGCAGCAATGTGAAGGGAGTTCACCTGGGCAGAGAGGCAATATGGGGTGGGGTGAACACCTTTTTTGTATGATTCTGGCGGAAAGTTTATTTCCAGCTCACAGTGGCAAGAGTGTGACACTGGAAATCATGCACAACAAGCTTTATGTGCCTGGTTGGAAGTCTCTGGTGGAGATTTACGTTAAGCTATTTCAGCTGACACACACACCATGGGAAAACTGTTCAGCCTCTTGTCCCCACTCTGCTGTGTAGCAGATAATAGAGTGCAAGGAAGCCTTCTTACCCTAAGACAACCATTCGCTTGGAGGGAGGTCCTTGGCTGTCCCTTTTTACAGGTATTTTGCCCCACTGAAGCAAAGCCAATCTGCCTGGGTTGAGCCTGCAATCTAGCAACACAGCTAATTGAAACCACTTGATTTTGAATGCTAAATATTTGTTTGCAGACAAGCTGGAGTCCACGCCTTTTTTGGAGAAGCTACAGGGCAACTGATGATTACATGCAAGAATACAGACATCTAATTGTGTCATTTTCATTTATAAATTGGCACTTTGTCCAGAACCCATGTGAGGTGCCGAGGTCTGCTCTGTTTCCCAGGCAGCTCCTTGGAGCCTCATCAGGAATTTTCCTGGGCTCTCACTAAGCTAACAGCTGTATTTTGGAGATGAGTTGTAAGTGATTTCTAAATAGTGATTGCAAGCTTCCTGGGATGAATAGATGTGATAAAAATGCTTGATTTCAGCTCTACTCTTGAGCTGCTGACAGATACAGCACACCATTAAGCATGCAGCCTAACACAGCTTGGGCAGCAATTGCTGCTCTGTCCATATTTCATTGCACTTGGCACAAAGTTGATACTGACGGTAGTAAGCTGGTAGGACTTCTTAGGTGCTAAAATGGATTATTCCTATCTCAGAAACTTGTGGAGTTTCCCAGTGAACTACTGAAGCTTTAAATCCAATGAGGAATTTGTTACACTTGCCAAGGTTGCTTCACGTCTAAAAAAATTTATTCCATCTTGTACTCACTTTTCTTTAAACATGCTGAGCACTTGACTGAATAGTGACTTACAGCACCAGTTCTACACCCAAGTAGTTTCCCTTACTTGGAACATCCTGGACCTAGCATTTTTCCATGGACATTCTGTAGATACATGGTGCCAAAGCACAGCTTTCCTTGGGTCAGCCTGCTTTTAGAGAAAAACAGGCGCTATCCAGGCTGAGAGCGTTTGCAGCGATGCCTGTTTCTTGTTATATAAATACCTAATTCCTTTGTACGCCGAGACTGCATCCGGCATCAGGCCCATATCTTATTTCTCAATAGATATTTAACAACAGTAAAAACATAGCAGGCCTTTTACTTTACCCTTTCATTTTAACATAGGTTTTTACCTGGACAAAATAAGTAGAAAGTATTTCTTTCTACAGTAATGGAACTTAAAAGTAGAAAGTATTTCTTTCCACAGTAATACGACTTGACTGAGAAGGCCAAGGGAGAATGGAATGAGATTTTTTTTATAAAAGCATTGAAGTCTCACACAAGGGAGAAATTTTTATTCCAGGAGCAAATAATTGCACACAACTGCACATATCTATAAGTGAGAGACTTTATTTGAACCAATTTTTCAAATACAGACATCTGTATTATTCTCACTTCTTGGGAATGTTTTCGGCTCATTTTTGAAGCTTGCAACCTTAGGACAATATTCAGGACATATGTGTACATTAGATCTCTGCAGATGGACACATTCATAATGCACAAGTACAATGAGTGAGAGACTCTTTCCAGATCCTCACACAAGAGCATCGGAAATGGGCCGCTCTAATCGTCAAGTTCTGCTCTTATTAGCTTCCAGACACGTCACAGTTTTTGATACTCTCTAGGCTGTAGCCGCCTTCTTCAGGCCCCGATTTACTACTGTGTTACTTCAGCTGTATGCCAGTGTAACTCCTCAAAATAGGGCTTAGATGATGCACAGGGATTTGTTCCATTCATTGGAAACAGGCATGAGCAGAAAAAACAAGCTATTGGATGAACAGTTCCCCTAGGATTCTCTTTTGTGAGAGTAGTCTAGGTCTCAGGCTGGGATTGTTTTTCCTTTTTTTTTTTTGGTCTTTTTTGTTTTGTTTTGTTTTGTTTTGGAAGTGACCAGTGGTTCAGGGTATGTAATACACAAATCTTGATGTTCAGAGTATACAGGGGACCTGTGAACAGGGCCCCAGCGAGGTGTCTCTCAAGTTGGGCACTCCCAGACGTGAGCCACTGAGGTCACTAGCCTGTTCTGCAAGTCTGGACCTTCACCTCTTCTTCCAAGTATTGCTCAACAGAGGAATGTAGTAATAAAGCATTGTAGGTAAGAATGCAGGCTCGCACATGACCTGAGATCAACACCCTGAAAAATGGATAGAGGGTAGCGCTTTCAGGACCACCTAAATGACTCATGGTCTTCAGTTCCATTTTGGAAAATGACTGGAGAATTTTAGGCCTGAGACCCCAAATTCACTGCAGAGAGGAGTTTGGATACCCTTCAGCATCTGGGCCTGAGGAGCTTACGTCTCTTTGAAAGCCAGTGAAATGCATGCTCTCAAGTGCCCACATCACTTAGGTTATTCTGAAAACTGTACCCTATATACATATGGGTAGATAAGGGGCAGACTTCACAGGCACAAGTGGCAGTTAGACATGTAACTCCCATTGATTTTTTTTTCCCCCTCGGGGACCTGGAAAATCCCCCCGCCCGAGGAGTTGAATCCTCCTCTCGCATTATTTTCACACCAGATTAACACCACTGGTTCCAGTGGAGCGACTCCTGAGTTACCCCGGTGTGAGCGAGAGGAGAACCAGTCCTGAGGTGCTCTAAATATCCAGTGAAAGTGCTAATGTGGCAATGTGGAAAAGCAGGGAATCTGAGCACAGGCCTGGAAGAGGATCCCCGCCACCACTCCCTGCATCACTGAGGTGCGGGTGACCACCGGATGGACTTCTTAGCCAAAAGGGGCCACAGACACATTCATTCAGACCCTTCCCTCCACCTCTGCAAAACCCAACTGCTCTGTTTCCTTCCTAAGACACCTATGACAACACCGCACCTTCAATACAAAAAGCCTCCTATGCTAGTTTGCAATTAATAGATTGCAGAAGAAACGAAATAACTCCCATGGGGAGTTTGTTAGGAACTCACTCTTCCTTTTTTTCCTTCTTTCCTTTTTTTCTAAACCCCTCTCCTCCAGTTACAGACATTTCTTTCACTTAGAATAACATCTTCACCAAGTGATGGTGTTTACATTGTTACCATAGGTGAGTTCCTTCTATCTAAGGCTTCTCATGGGGCTGTATCAGGGTTTGGGATTGGAAAACATAGGGTCTGAAGGGATCTCAGCAGGATGGCCTTCCCTTCCCTTTGGAATGTGGCTCACAGTGGAGCTTCCTGGCTGATGCAACTATTGCAAGGGTTATGGGTTTTTATACCCTCTCAATGCAGGCAGTCTGTGGATGCCACAAGCATTGCAGAGCAGACCATATTAATGCAAATAATCTGCTGCATTGACGGAGGGTGTTAGGTTGGGATTTTTTACACTTTTCCAAGGCTTAGTCTATGATGAGGTGAAATGTCAAGAGCCAGCCTAGAGCTGACATGAGCACTCAGTAAAGATGTAGATCACTAGCCTATCTTACTGCAGAGGCATGGAAAAAGGCCCTCTTGGACTCTCAATTTCCACAGCACTGTACGTGAGGTCAGGCACCATATTCCCAGTGTGAGTCATTCTGACATGTCCTTCCCTCTCCATACATAAAGAACCACAGAAACCTCCAGGCAAAGCTATATCCTCTTCAGGGAGAAAGGATTACGTATACACTCCCTGGGGAATTTGCGTTAGTTGTTGCATCAGGAGGAGTAGAAAAGCTTCAACTGCTCTGCTGGATACTCTTCGCTTCACTCTTTACTCCTGGGACCGCCTGTCTCTTGTGCTGCTCTCAGATCACTTGATACCCTGCTAGAAAAATTGTTCCTCAAATGCCCCTGTTCTTTCTCCTTCCAGTTTCCGTCCCATGCTACATCCTTTATACTATTTCCTTTTAGCCTTTTAGAATCTGGCTGAAGAGGCAGCTCAAGGAAATCCAAATGCTTTTCTCTGCTCTCTTCCTGTACCCTGAAGACAGCCCAGATTCCTATACAAATCTTGTGTATTACACATGAAACCACTGCCTGCTGAAGGCAGGGTTTGTCTGTGTGCTCTCTCTCACGCTCTCTTTGCCCTGACTCTCTGGCAGGATCAGGACACAGTACAATAAGAAAGACAGGGGAGTGCGCTTGGTTACAGCTAGTAATTTTAGACTGGAACCAAGGGAGAGGAATTAGCATTTAAATTATTTAGGTTTGCAGTTGGTAACCACATACCCCGTTCTCTTTGTGGGGGAAGAAAACAAAATACAAACCCCAACCCTTTGTTCTCTAAGCAACATGGCAAAGTATGTTCTTACGAACGGTGACAAAACACACGAGATGCCCCAACCATCAGCCAAGGGGGAGGCTACATGCAGAATACAAAGATAAATCATCCATGGGGAGAGAAAAACATTTCTGTTTTTTGAGGAGGAAGGAAGGCCTATGTCCAGGAAGACATGAGAGGCAGTTTTCTTTTCTTTATAAAGATAAAAATGGTAATAGTAAACTGAAGGAGAGATGAAAAGTTTGGGGTCTGAAGTCAGAGGAGCAGGGAGACCACACGGTCTTGGCAGAAACACACAAGACAGTCCTTGAGAAAACTCTTATGAATCATCATGAGAGGAGATGAGGCTCAACAAAAAAATGTGCTCTATCTCCTTCCTGCCTCCTCCCAAACACCTCTCCCACAAATCCTGAGAGCTGAACCTCAGTTCTCTTGATTCAGTGCTAGAGACACGGGGCATCTGCAATGTGCAAGCTGGGCTGGGCACCTCATGTGCTACAAACAGCAAACATACTCCATGTCTCTCCTCCCCATGCCTCAGCCCCCCATGTCCATCAGAGCACTCTCCCTCCCCAAGCACCATCCACCCCCCTGCCGCTTCCACAGCATAAACGAGCAGGGTGGTGAGACCTGACATACGGTCCAAGCAATGCCTGATGTCTGCGCTACATTTGCTGAATTGAGGTCAGGCTGGAAGGTGTCTCAGGGTTTACTACCCATTATGACATGGGAATATTAGCATATATATCATTTATGAAGTATGACACAATACCTATCTGTCAGTCAGCCCATCTTTCTACGTATTTAGTCTGTCTAATCTACTTTAGCTAGCTAAGTTTCACTATCTCTATCAATCATCTATTGCTCCATATTATCTAATTTCTTCCTGTCTCTCTCTCATCTTTTTCACTCTAATCTTTCTTACTCTAGCTATACTCCCCCCTCTCTCCCTATCATCCATCTATCCACTTGAAAATCTTTTCCCCTCTCCTCTCACTAATCCCTGTTTTTAAAAATCTCTGTCCAATCTCTCTCCCACTCTCTCTTTCCCTCTCTTTTTTAAAATCCTCCCACTCTCTCTCTCTCTCTCTCTCTCTCTTATTTCTACACAACGCCAGGAAGCACTTGGAAAGGAATCCTGACATGTTTTGATGGCACTTCCAGTGAGCGGTCTACGTTCAAACCGATCATGTCTGAGGAGACACTGTTCATCTTTTCTCCCTATTTCCAACAAAGAGATGGAGGAGAACAAAGGAGTAGGGCAGGGAGATCCAGCCAGCCCTCTGAAAGCTGCAGGGCTCCCACTCCAAGTATCAGCCACCAAGGGCATTGGGGCTGTCAACAGACCCATCTTTTTGGTGTTACTGCTGTGAGGCCAATTTAATCATGGCCCTGCAGTATTGTACAGCAATGCTGCAGGGGCCGCTGGCTGTCATTGCCAACGCGTCCAGGAAGCTATGTACAAGCTGTTGGGAAAGCACATGATGATAATCAAGGTAGTGAAAGAGCAATAACTGGGCCTTTCTGAAAGCCCAGCTATTACCGAATGCATTTTAAGTGTTCACACAGTTCATAAACAGAGCAGCAGACCCCGATGGCTGCTCAGGCTCAGGGCCAGGCGTCTGTCGGTCCTCCACTAGGACAGACTGGGTCTGGCAGACGTGTGGTTGGAGCACACCAGGGACCATCCACACCCTGTGGAAAGCGGTGGTGGAGAGTGACTAGAAGGTGCTCTGCCTGTGGAGCCAAGACTGCACCATGCTTTTAGCTGGCTATGGGGGAAGGCCATCAATGCTAAAAGCTAAAAGGCCCTTGTTAGAGCCAGGTGAACCATCCCAGGTTTCGCCAGGGAGCAGGAATGAGGTATTTGTCTCTAAGTGCCATCACTTGGCTCTTACATCACCAGGCCTTGTCCTGCCCATGGGCCTATTTATTCAATGCATTAGCCCAATTTATTTTACCAAACGGAACATTTTTGGAGGGTGACAAAATGCTACTCAATGACTTCTCCAACTCCAGCCCATATGGGATGAGTATCACCCTGCTGCTGGGAGAAGCTCAGGCCAAGGGACACTGTCCCCTCATATCCCTTGGTGTGCACCTTGTCAGGGGCTGGAACTTCAGCATATACCAAAGCTGGTCCCTCTGATGGCCGATCCTTCCACTGTCACCATACTTCTCCAAATCAGGGCCTAGAGGTCTCCTAGAGGGGTGTTTATTTTGTTCTTTCCTAAAACTGATTTTGCTACTTTCACTATTGATGTTAGTCAGTGCTAAGTTCTCACTCAAAATCCAAGCCTACTTCCCTTAAAAATCCCCTGAACAGTGCCAGGGAGAGCAGTCACTCATGGACCAGTGGCTGAGGACGACAGGGAAGCCACGCAAGAAGTGGCCCACCAAAGACCACAGGCCAGCAGGATGTACAGCAGCATAGAAATGCGACACGGTGGTGTTAATGATCATTATTCTCATTTATTATAATTATTGTTCAGTTTGAAAAAGGAGCCTGAAGCCAAGCATTATGCTAATTGGCACATTTTTTTTTTGCTGTTTTAGTTCTGAAAACAAACTGGGTTTTAGTATTCATTTGTTGGGTTTGGTCTTTTTTTTTTCTTTCGTTCATTCCATCACATTGAAAAAGGAAGAAAAGGAATTATTTTTCTTTTCCTCTTTTGTTTTAACTCACTCGATAAGTTTGGACTCCTCAGATGAACGTAACATTGCACACACACACACTTGGAGAAGAGAGAGGAGAGAGAGAGAGAGAGAGAGCGCTCGTGGTGGGCAGACAGACACACGCACGCGCCAGGTCAAAGAACTCTGATACAGTGCAAGAATTTTCCCAAAATGATTGGATCATCATTACCAAAAAACTCGCCATAACAACACCAAGAAACAAAGAAATGTTTAAGCCACACTGTTTGACTGGGATTTTTCCTGCTTTTTTTTTTTTTTTCTTTAAATGTTTGCCACACAGAGAGAAAAAGGGTTTAAGTGGGAATGGGAGAGGGACGGACAGGCTCACAGATGTGAGCAGGGAGGGGGGAGATCAAGATAGGGGTGGGAAGGAGGGATAGAGGATAGGGGGAGGGAGGGAGGGGCAATGGGGAGTCATTTCTTAATGTTCAGGCATTTTCTTGGTCCGCCTTGCTCTCTTCTTCTTTCACCTCTTCCTGCTGGGCACTTTCAGTAGGTTTGGTTTCTTCTACAGCATCTAATGGGAAAAGAGATGGTCCAGGGTTAGTAAGCCATGATCTAGAGCATCCTGCATGTGCAAACAGCCATCTCTCGATGGACCGCATGGCTTCAGGCTTCTCTCTCCCCAAAGGGACCCAGGTCTCAAAGTCCCCAGGAATTTCTGCAGCATGAAAAGAAATTGCCACTCTTCAGCAAAGCTCTCACAAAACACCTCCAGCCCATCCAGAAAGCATGTGCAACTGGAAGGAGCTGCCTAGCTTACTGCTGATGTGGCGGTCAACCTTCATTCATTTCATCAGGCGCACTGATTTGGCTCTTGGCTTACCAGCTAGGTCACATGCCCTTTTACCGAACCCACTGACAGTGCAAACCATCGTTGAATTGTTGCCCCCTAATTATTGCTATAGATGCTCCCAGCCAAGACTTAAAGCAGTTACAAAGAGAAAACTCTACATGCACTTGAAGCTCGCAAGACTCATAAGGAAAATTATTATCACCTGTAGCTCAGGACTTCTCTTGCACTGAACAAAGATCTACAGAAATGTCTCTAGTCTTAAAGAATGGGAGCCTTCATCTGGGAGGTTGTCACATTTCAAGTTTTCTGGGCTCTCCTTTCAAAGGCAGAGCTGCCTCAGGGAGAAGGATGAGTGTAACTGGAGTCTGGGTCTGATTATCAGTCAGACACCTTGTTCATCTGAGAAGTTAAGGTGAATCCTAGGAGCAATCCCACAACAACAAACTACGCAGGGGATCATAATCAAGGGGAAGGCACAAGCAGCCAGGAGGGCCAAGGCAAATGGAAAGAGTGCCCCTCAAACTGGAGTGATGTTGTCTTACTGATGGGTTAATCCAGCCCAAGACACAATGTCCGCTTCATTCACAGAATCATAGAAATGTCTGGATTGGAAGGGACCTCTAGAGGTCATCTAGTCCAACCCCCTGATGAGAGCAGGGACAGCCTCAACTACAGCAGGTTGCTCAGAGACTTGTCAAGTCTAACCTTGAATGTCTCCAGGGATGGGGTCTCAACCACCTCCCTGGACAACCTGTTGCAGTGCTCCACCACCCTCATGGTAAAGAACTTCTTCCTTACGTCCAATCTAAATCCACTCTTTTCTAATTTAAAACCATTGCCCCTCATCCTTTCACTCCAGGCCTTTGTACACAGGCCCTCTCCAGGCTTTTTGTAACCTCCCTTCAGGTACTGGAAGGTGGCTATTAGGTCTCCACTGAGTCTTCTCCAGGCTGAACAATCCCAGCTCCCTCAGCCTGTCCTCGTAGGAGAGGTGCTCCAGCCCCCTGGTCATCCTTGTGGCCCTCCTCTGGACCTGCTCCATCAGGTCCATGTCCTTCCTGTGCTGAGGGCTCCAGAGCTGGACGCATTGTAGCAGGACAGAATTGTCTCAGAGTTCCTGTTCACCAGGTCTCATCATCTTCAGATCCAGTCACACTAACATGTTCTGGGGCCTCTTTCAGAAACCCCACCCACTAAGGTCTTTGTACCACGTGGATTGCTTTTTACAGAGGAAGGTGGTGATTCACCCAGGGCTGCAGGGCTGGAAGGCAGAATAATGCACAAGGGCTTTAGTGCACGGTAGTGCCTGGTCTGCTCCACTGCCATCTCTTTCCATTCCCCACTGACTCCCCCTCCCACACACACATACACACAGACCATACAGAGACCAAGCAATCAGCATCACTCCTGGAATAAAGATCAGGGAAAAGAAACAATTGCAGAAGGACTGGGTGGTGTGGGACAGACCACAAGATTGGTATGTCACATACCTCAGTGCTGGCACTCGACACACCTCTGTAGCGTCACGGATCTCCGGTGGTCATTCAGAGAGGACTGTGGGGTCCCTGGACAGTTCCTGGCTTCTCTGATGAGCTACCAAATCATGTTATACCAGCAAATAAAATGGGCCAGGGGCTGCTTTCTGGCCCTGAGGCCAACTAGCATCACACTTCTCATGTCCATATGGCTAAACTCTCTTACTATCCAGAACAGGGTGGCCATGTCTGGGAGCTGTCTCAGGCAAAGCTAGTTGGCATAGTCAAAAATCACACCATGGCTCATGCTGTCATCTTAACAATACAGATGTTCACATGTCAACGTTTAGTTTGTGAGGATTAGCATCCTCACACCCATGTTTCGCATTAGTGAAAATGCTAATTGGGATGTGAAACTTTTGTTACTGACATCGTTCATACATTTTGGCCTGGTTTGTTTGATGCCATCAGATGGCAGACTTGTATTTGCTTCCAACACTGTCAGTGGGTGATGCATTCCTGCTTCCCTCTTCCCCTTGGCACTTTAGCCTATCTTGTAAATATGTTCCTAGGCACCACTTCCATATGGGTCACCTTTAAGATGTGTGTATCTTGAATTATATTCATTAAAGGCTTCGTCATCTTTAGGATCTTCAAGTATTTTTTTCTTAGTAAACTCCAACTATTGATTTTCTAAAAGGAAAATGTCTGTGGGAGCATCCCCATGGCCTGAGCCCCTGCACCTGCAAACCTCATGTCAGCAAAAACATTTGCAGACTTTCTTTCCCTTGCTACTGAATAGCTAAACAGAATGAGACTCAAGGACTCCTATTTTTGGTACAGCTACAGCCATGAACCAAAGACAAAATAGGCTACTGATTAAAATAGGATGCAAGTATCGTTTCAAGGCAACTTGCCCTAGTTTTGATAATTTTCCTGAATGACTTGATCACACTCCACAGGTCAGGGAGGGAGTCCTTTTAATCCCATTCTTGTCCAAGGCATTCATAGCAAGAAACACCCTGAATTATAGAGCTGAAAGTAGAATCCCAATGCACAACCATCTACCCCTATACTTGAGCCAAAATGCTATTGTTAGCCAGCAGCAAATTGTGCTTTGAGAGATCCTAGTAAGGCAGAATTCCTGGGTTTTCCACTCGTAAATGTAAGGCAAATGAAAAAGCAGCAAAAGACAGGCAACATAGCTTCAGGAACACAAGCCTTGACACTGTGTTTCACTATGTTTAAAACTTGATGTGTTTTCCTGCTGAAAACATGCACAGGTTTTAGCTGGCAGTCCCAACAGCCTCCTTGGGACAGCACAACAGATAGGCTCCTAATGCAGCAAGAACAGGGATAGACACTGGGAGGTCCTGCATACCTGCTGTGCTACTGAGTGCCTTGGCTGAGACATATGGGCTGCCAAGTTGCACAGATGCCCCCATTGCATCAGCAGTTGAATGTGGGGTCCAGCTCCTACAGTGGTCAGCTCCTGACAGCTGTCCTAGCGAAATCTGGTTGCACTCAAAGTAGGGGAGCTGGCAACCTTGGTGATGTGGGGTATCACAGAATTACTGAGGCTGGAAAATATCAACAAGTCCAGCCTATGACCTATCACCACCAGATTGGCTAGACCATGGCACTAAGTAGACACGTTTCCCATGCCTTCCTTACTCTTAGGATAAGCAGGCAGGTTGAAATACAATTTTCTGCCATGTTTTGTTCCCAGTTGCCTCACCACAGTAGTAAATCTAATTTCCAGGGAGTGCTCATGGCTCACAGAGATCCCTGTCTGTAAGACAAATTCTGTGTGGGTGCCTTGTGGACCCCATTGCTCTTCTCTGGGGAGTGGGTTAGTGGTAGGCAGATGACTCTCTGCTGAAGCAGCCCCAAGACTGCCCTGATTTCTGCCATGGCTGAAAGAGCCTGGACTGACTCTGAGGTCATGGAGCAGCAAAAAGGATTTAAAATCACTTCACCACATATTCAAGTCAACACAGTGGAATCATACAAACCAAATGCTGGGCACATAGAAAACTACAGCAAATCTTCATGACTGTGGATGTCCCAGGTAAAAGAAGAAATCTACCTTTTTGAGTAGGAATTACCATAAATTTAAGCCACTCTCCCTCTTTTTTTTCTTGCATGGGGTTGAAGCAATAAGGGGAAACATTCTGTGCACTGCTACACCCTGCTAAGCTATGTCTTACTTCCTAGCAGCTTTAGCAGCATTTCATTGATCTTTGGGATGAGAGAAAAGAGGCAACCTGGTGTTATAGAGTACTGAACTTTAACAAGAAGTAATATCACAAAGGATAAAAATTATAGCACAAAAAATAAAGTTCAAGCTGTGGCACTGCTACACTACAGCAGTGAAAAGAAGACAATTTCCCCTGTGCAATGGGAGCAATGCAGCACAACTCTACTGACATCAGGGCCAGTTGGTACCAGTTTCTGATTCACAAGTAGAGGCGAGACGGTTTATCTGACTCACCACTCACCAGTCTGTTTGATGCAGGCTATTTCTGCAGTATGTTCTCTGGGGTTTTCTGTAGCCTGCTTTTCAGTGTTCCAGCAAAGGAGGGCCAGGTATCCCTGGGGAAATTAGTAGATGGTTATCCTGGGGATTCCATACATCAGAGAGGATATTTTTTGCATTGCTTTTTCCCCAATGCTAGTCTTGATTTTCCACTTCCTTGAACTCTGGGCTGTCACACTTGTTGGTTTGTAGTGGACAGATACAGTTAAACAGACCAAACTGCACGGGCTTGGCATTTTAAATTCAATTTGCACTTTGTTGGAAAAGGTGTAAAAGGTGACAAAAAAACAGGTGAGAATTCGGGGCATACAGGAAAAAATGTTCCATCTCCTGCATAAGGAACAAAAGCATTTCCTACTGGGTGGCCAAGTCTAAAGCTGCCTCCCTTCTGAACATGCCAGCACTGTGAGATCTCCTCCTGCAAGAACAAAGTCCACTTGGAAGGGAAAGAACAAGCAGGAGGCAGTGAGTTATTTCTTAAGATGGACCCAGACTGGGGCAGCACTGAGCTGCACATGAAGAGATCATAAAATAGGAAAGCTGAAGTGGGAGTGGATGGACATCTCACCTAACTCCAGACATCTAGATAGAGACATTGCCAGCTGATCTTCTCACACTCCGCTCCCTTTCTAATTAGTGGAAATAAACATGACATTTCTACGACTCTATTAACCTGACCTATTTAGATGCCTGTTAGGACAAGAGGAGCTGCAGCCTGGGTACACCTACATCTTTAGCAAGCTAGGGTGGAGACATCCACATTTGTTCTAGAGCACTCCAGCCACAGAGCAAAAAGAAGGGCCCAAACTCACAAAATGGTTAACACAACACGTGTATGCATGGACGAAGCAGAACAGGAGGCAAGGCTGAGCTGTAATAGGAAACAAAAGAAGCTTGAGGAGGGGCCAAAAATGAAATCTGTCCTGAAGGATAAAGCAGGAATGGCTAGGTCAAAAAGCGAAAAAAACCCACAACAAAACACAAAAAAATCCCCAAACAAAACCCAACAAACTAACCCCAAACCAACCAAAAAACAAGACTAATAACAAACCCCACCTAGTTTGTTCTTGCAGTCATCACCCTCATGGTTGTTTCAAGGCACATCAATCATCACCTGTACTGTTCCTGGTTATCCCAGTCCTGTGGTCTCCCCCAGACACAGCTTTGAGATTTTAGCTGGTTTTGAAGCTTTGCCTTTTGTTTCATTTGTTTTTTAATCTGTGCTGCAGTCCTATGGCAGGGGATGATTTTGCCAAAAAGACAGGCACCTGTGAGCTGAGCTGCCACTGATCTCACTTCAGTTTAGCACCCCGGATGGGGCCGTCAAGTTGAGAAACCTCTTGGGCAGCCTCAAGCAAGCAAGCCTTCAGCTTGAGTGCAGAATTGCTTTAAGCAATAGAGCTATGTGGTGGGAGAGGCTGAAGTGTGTCTGCCTCCCAGCTGAAGGGCCTGTGTCAGAGACATGCTTCATACCTACAGCTTCAACAGGTACCTGCTAGGGAACTGCCTCGCCCGTGGAAGAGAAATAATATGGACGTGAACTGCAGATCCTTGCTGAAATAGGGTCTTAGAGAGATCCTGTCCCTCAGCACTCCATTTATTTTCTGGAAAGGGTGAGAGTCATGTCTGTGAGTCCTGCTGGGGAGCAAACACCTCAAACATATGCAGCTCTGGTTGCTGAAAAGCTGGAGCAGGCACGCAAGCAGCAGTTTTGCTGGATGGTGGTACTTCCAGCTGCCTTTTCCTACACTGTGCTCTAATGGCTGAGTGTGCAGGCTCCTGTCCAAGTCTCTCCACTGCCCTACATTAGTCAAATTAGGTTGAGTGGATTTCCGGGTAAAACACTGTCTCTTGGGACCTGCCCAGCTCCCATCTGACTTGCCAAGATTAATTAAATCAGAGCAGACATCAGTTTATGACCACAGTAGCAGCAACCTCTCTGCTGATCATTTCTTTTGTGGCTGGTGGCTTGGGTTTTGTTTTCCTTTCTGTTCTCTGTTCCACTGCTGATCTTTAAATTACCACACCCGTTGCCAAGAGAAGAGAAATTGCACAAACACTCTGGGATTCTACTACAGATGCAGGGATTTTGCTTTTGCTGCTTTCTCACTATTTATATAATTATTGCTGATAGTGATTGTGCAGCTAGAACTCTCCCATGCCTTAATGCTAAAGTATTTCCCAGTCTACTCACCTGCTGCTCTTTCTCTAGCATTTGTCATGCTCACTCCATTCACCTTTTGTCCTCTGCCAGCTATAGCTTGGTCAGAAATGGAACAGAAAACCCATGTCTCATCAGGTCTTCTCTTTGCTCCCAAATATTAATCTGGGTTTTCCTTCCTTGTTATAAGCAGACTTTGTCTAAACAGAGTAATCTATGTTTAGAGAGTCATCTAAACAGAGTCATCTCTGTTTAGAGACATTTTTTGGAGAGTAAGGAGCACTGGAAGGCCCCATGTAAAATCCCTGACCTGAGCCTCTCCTAGTTTTGATGACATTTGGATCCAGATTTGGATCCAGGCTTCACAGCTTGATTCATCTGTCCCAATCCATCTGTCCTTCTAGCCAGCCAGAAGCCGATTCCAGGCAGAAGATGGTAGGTCTGAGACTGCTGAAACAAGACGTACTTCAGGTTCAGAGCTGTTGCTTATACAGTTCTCGTCTCGATCCAAGTTAGCCCATTGCAGTCAGCCCTACAATGAGTCATATGCAGTGTTAAAATCCCCCACACACCCCACTCGCTGCTTCTGAAAACTGGCAGACTTATGCTGTCCCAGTAAAACACTGAAAAATGAAGGAATTGGGTATTTCAGCTGAGTGGTTGTGTCTGCTCCAGGGAGCTGACTTGCACGATTTCTTTCAAACCCTTGATGAATCCCTCACTCAATACAGACAGACCCAGGGGACCACCTGGCTCTTGTGAGACATGGGGACACCTGAGAGATCTGAGATACCCCTGGCAAACTCTACAACAAGATGGTGGGGAGGGGTGTCCCCAGTGGAAGCAGCAAGCAGGAGGTCCAGGGAAGTTGCCCAGTGTCAAGGTTTAGGGTCACTCAAACCAGGACACCCAGTAACTACTGGAAAGAAGCAGGCAAAGAAGTCTGTTAAGGTTAAAACAAAAAGGTGAAATATGGCCACAATACACAGTGGCTTCGGCCTCCTATTCCTGGACCACCTCATCTTTGTTTCAGCGCCATGTATGCCAACTTCAGTTGCTCTAGCAGAGATAAAAACCCCAACTTCAGCCAGTCCCACAGCTGATGATGTCAGTCCAAACTTGGACAGTTGCCTCTTTTTCTGATCTTGCTAAATCCTCAGAGGACAGCCAGCTCTAGTTCTGTCGCCCCAGATGCCTTTGCGCTCTGTCAGGCTGAACACCCAGTGGCTTTAACATTTCCTCTCCTTCTCCTCTCACCCTGAGCCTTTCTTCCCCAGCACCATCATGGAAATCCCACCCTACATAGGCATCCATGTGTGCAGGAGATGGAAAGGGAGAGAGTGGTGAGAGAAATGCTCAGGGTGCGCAGCCATGGGGAGGGGGTGCCAAGGGGAGTCAGGCTCACAGTTCCATTGCAAAGCATCTTTCACAGTGTCTAGACACCAGCTGCCAGGTTGCCATGGAAACTCCCCAACTTTGGCTGACAGGAGGGAGCAGCCAGGTCTCCAGAGAAATGGGAGTGGTAGAGAAAGATGGTGCAGAGAGAAAAGGGAGAGTGTTCCTTGTGAATGTGAGGTGTTAACCCTGTTACAGCTATGTTAGCAAATATTTTTCCTTCCTGAAGAATGGGAAAGAAACAGCTCTCTCCTCCTTTCTTCTACTTCCACTTCCTTCCCACACCCATAAATCCATCCAGGCCTGAAGGCTGACGCAAATGACATGCCTACTGCTCTCCGGTCATTTAGTCCTGCTTATTTCTAGGTCTTTTGGCCCAAACTTCCTGTGTACAGTACCTGTAACTCAGCAATTGCAATCCAGCTAGAGTTGAAGAAGCCTACCAGAGTGGTTAGGTTTTCAGACAGTGAGATCTCCCTTAACAACGCCTCTCTCTTGGCCACAGTCACTGCTACAAGTAAACGCAGTTCCAGGGAGGGTGGGGTCCTCCCACCTGGGAGCAATGTGATCTGTCAGGGTGCTTCTGTGGGGCTGCTTTGTCCAGGCAAGTGGGAAGCTGTGAACTACAGTGGCTGAAGGAGAGGTAAAAGAGCCTTTTAGGGATGAAGGTGCCATGAAGGCAGATGTTTTGCACGGATATTAGGTGGCCTCCTGCAAAACAGCATCGAGGGTTCTGACCTTGACAGACTCCTACCAAGGCTCCATGGTCTTTACAGACAGGGAGCCTGTAGTGGAGAAATGGAAGTGACTTGAGCAGGGTGACCCCCATCAGCTGGAGTCAGGGCTGATCTGATTCCCAATCAGTTGTTCAGCTGCCTTCCTGGAGTAGAAAGGCTCCCTTAAGTAGCCTTCCAAGCTACCAGCCTCTCCATCTCCCCAAAAAGGGTGAGACAGAGTCAAAGTTGCCTCTGCAGATACTCAAGACTTTCAAGTAAAGTAGTGTACTGGTCTTTTTAGATACAATACCCAGATTGTACCAGATAAGTAAGATAAAACAGCATATAATATCCAGATCACACATTTATGATGAACCCAGACCTTTGTGGATGCCAAGAGCTGTCTCCATTGTGACCTTCCCAAATTGCTACAGGAAGCCAGCAGTGTATTTATCTGGCCTTTGCCACCACAATAGCCTAACTCACAGTCATGGAGGTATTTTATCCTTATGGGATCCCATGAAGAAAGAAAAGGCTTTTAGCTGCATTTTAGAGTGAGCAAAGTATGAAGAACTGGGCTGTGGTCACAAAAAAGCTTGTTGTATACCCAGGAGGCTGAGTTGCCTTTACACTTCATCATCAAAAACAGATACTCTGCACATAGCAGCACTTTCATAGGTGTGATGCCTTGGTCCTGTGATTTCTAAAATTCCACAAAGTCCTAATTTCAGGCCGAAACTGGAGGTGCAGGAATCTCAGCAATACTGCCCTGCCCACCCAGGAGGACAAGTAGACAAAAGGCATTCATTACTTCACCTACCTAAGAAATAACCCACTAGTTGTTCTTTACTCTTCTCTTCCCCTGCCCCTGTTGATTTCACATAGGTTCTGCAGACCAGAAAGGCTATTCCTTTTAACTCCTTAAATACCTTGTGATTCAAACAGCTTGAATATAGAGGTTTTACTTGCTTCCAGCTGTGGAATGTAACAGTTGGCAGCTGCTCTTGGCATATGCATTGAAAAACAGGGTGTCCCCATCTCATCCAACAGGCTTCTTTTATGTCGCCTGTCTTTTCTCCATTACTGAGCTAAGTTATGGAGGATGGTTTAGAAACAGAGGGCATGTGAGGGTACAGAAGAAAAAGATCTTGATAAGACACATCCATTTATTTTTTAGTGTCTTTAGGGTGGTTGCCTTGGGAGATCATAGGGGAGAAACCAGAGGAAAGATAAGAAATGGAAATACCCTGAGTAGATCATGGCCAAGTAAGCAAAATTTAGCCTTACTGAAGTGGTTGATAGTAATTCCTGTACAGTCAGGACATTCCTAGCACAGTAATAAATTCGGGGAGTGATGTTTACAGCACTTGGGGGATAGAGGATAGGGTTTGGAGAGGTCTGGCAGATGCACAAAGAATAGCAGAACAAGTGACAGAAGTTTGATAGACAGATCGGATCCTCAGCAGTCTGCCCATCTTACAGCTCCACTGATCAGCTTGGCAATTGTGGTAGGATCAGTAGGAGGATAAAAATGAACCCAAAACCGTGGCAGACTGCTGGCATTCATGCACTGCTGGTCCTGAAATAAAGAGGGTTAAAGAGAGGAAGGAAATATGTGGAGTGTTGGAGCTTTTGGGTTCTCCACATAGAGCTCCCACCTCATCACACAGGACCAGATGTGAGGCTGAGCTCCTCCCCAGCCCCAGCAAAGCTGTCCAGGGAAAAGAGATGAGAAGAGGAAATCTTCCATAATTGCAGCAAAAAGGTCTAGAAATTCCTTCAGTGTGTTCAGAATTAATGCACTGCTCCTCCTCCCTTTCTCCTCCCTCTTCAGCTGTAGGTGGCAGGAAAACAAATTGCTGCAGCCTTTACTACAAACCACGCTCCCACCTCCCTTCCCCCAGCCCAAAAGACATGTGCCATTCATAAGCTGCCTGACTGCTGGTCTCCATTATTAAAGCCTAGAAGGCTGATAAATTGGGGATTCATGGAGCCTGCAAGCCTCCAACAACCAGATTGCCATGGAAACCAGAGGCAGCCTCCATCTCCAGCAGAAATGATATTGATCTAGCTGAAGGCAGGGAATTACAATCAAGGAGAGGATATAAAATGTCTCTTTTTCTTCCCTTTGCCATCCTCCCATTTTGTGTTTAAATGAAGGAGAAAATTCATTTAGAGATCATTAGTTTGTTTCTGTCCATCATCATAGACACAAGGCTCTGCAAACTGAATGCTAAAATGAATTAAGTGCCTGTTGTCAGGCATTCCACAGCCATCTTGTTGATAACTGTCCCCAGAAGCTGCAACATCAGCAACACCAGTTCTTTGCATCTAAGATATCACTGATATTTCCCATATGCACAGCTGGTGTGCACACACATAGGATCCCAATGTGTTTTGGGCAGAATGGGCACTGAAACACAGCTGCTGCTCTCCAGGAGGCAGTTCAGCCTTCATGCTGTACCCACAAAGGCTCCTGGGAGCCTTTGCTTTTTGTTTCAATGGGAGGAGGTCATCACATGTGTTATGACAGCCCACACATAGAAAGAGGCATTTCCAGTGATGAGCACTTGCAGGTAAATCCCCGCCTCAATACAACGCAGAGTGGCATAACTGGTGCAGAGTGGCATAGCTGGTGGAGAGCAACTCTCCCTTCTGCCCAAAATCCCCTGTCTGACACTGCTTAACCACAGCCCTCCAGGGATGGAAAGATCAGGAGTCACAGCACCTGCCCTGCAAAACTGGGTGGGCAGCTGGACATTTTGCCAGGCTCATACTGCAAAGGCCAGATCCTTCTCAATCTGTCGCCTTATCCCTCAGGTGCCCATGAGAACTCCTAAGGGCTGAAAGATGAAAAGCCACAGATTAACTTAAGGTGGGAGGTCGGACTGCATAGTTGCCTCTTCCACCCCAAGAAATCTCTGTAACCAGAAGTGTGGTGATGCATGCCCAGCAAGCCTTAGAGGAAAGGAGGGCATAGGGAAGCCCTGCACCTGGTATTGGCCATTTTCAGAGAGCCAGTCTTCACAGTGGGAAGGAAGGAGGGAGGGAGGAAGGGAGGGAGGGATCTGCCTGGAAGACCCTTCATGAGCTCTCTTGTTACCTGCAGCAGTCTTCCTTGTGAAGGTGGCAAGAGCTAGCATCGGATTTTAATTAAAAGCTGGGATTTTTTATTTTTAAAACCCAATCTTCTCCCAGTTTGGGAGAGACTTTGTAGCCTCTGAACTTTCTGAGTGTTGCACCAAACCAACCAGTGCAGCTGTCCCACAGCAACCATCTTGGTTTAAATGACTTTTTGCAGTAACATTTCAATCAGGTGAGTAATAAATTTGGCTTTGACACGAGGGCACCTGATGAGGCAACTGCAAATGCTGGGGAGACATCATAGGGGCACAGTGAGGCAATGCCATGCCCTATACAACAGCCACCCAGACCGTGGTGGCACAAGGCCAGGTTGAATCACCTAATACCCCAGAGCAACAGGTATGTCTGGACTGTCAGTGGCAAACTCAAAGCTCCTCAGTACTGTCCACTATGGTGGAGTAAAAGTACTCCTATGGGGAGATAAGACAGACCTTTGCTGAGCTAGCCTACAACAGCAAGGCTTCTCTCCCTCATCAAAGAACATGTCAGCACTGCTGTGGCTGTCCCATTGCTAACACTGCCAGCCCAAGACAGCCCTGCCTTGGCTGTGCATAAGGCCAAGTAGCAGGTTCAAGCCAAGTAGATGCTCCTCAACTACCTCATGCATAGCCCAATCTGCTATAAAGCCCAGCTCTGCACAGGTCTACAGGGACTGTGAGGTATCACAGCTCCCACTTGCAGAGCTTAAAAGTTTTTTGCCAAGGTGGAGCTGCCCACACTTTTGGCTGGGGCACTGTCATTTCGATGATGGCTGTCACAGAAGAGGGCTTTATCTGAGGATGGACTCACCTGGCCTGAGCTGCTCTAAAATTACACTGAGGTATGCCTTGGTGACACCCCACCATTTCATGCTCATGTTTTCTCCCCTGGTCCTCCAAATTATTTTATTTGCTATAAAGGTCCTTGGCTCCAGTTTTCCTACTGGTTGCAGAGTGATGCTGTGAGATATCCACATGAATGAACATGCCTTTCTTACTCTTCCTCTCCTGATGGAGCTGTTCCACTTCCATAAATAATGAAATATTCATTGGGCCAGAGGAAAACATTGACTCTGTAGATGAGTGGTGAAGGCACTCATCTGTAATGGGGGAGACCAAACTCCACATCCTGGCTCTAGCAAATAATAAATAATTTATACAAAGTGGAACAGCTCCAACAGAAGGGATCAGGGGAAACTTTATCCAGCAGCCCAGTGGCTTGCTTGCAAAGCTCACTAGATTTTGCCTTCCTAGGATAAGGCATGGGCTCATCTTGTTCTCTGTCCCATTCAGGGAGTACTTGACCCTCACATTCCACCTACTCTAAAAGCAGAGAAAGGTTTCTTTTACTACTTTAATCTGCTTATTATTACTACTTTTTATCTACTTAATATCCCATCATTCCTGGTACTGGTACATTATGTTTGGTTTTGAGAAATTAAAGGATTCTTTAATGAAAAAAAAGATTTTCAGAGAAAAATTCCATCCCATCAGGAGTCAGAAGCCTTGCACGGAGATGGTTTGCACTGCAGCTAGGCTTGACTCCTCTGTTTGGTAGATACAGCTAGAAATGTGTTTTGCTAGAAATGAGGACAAGAAGTAGTCGTATGCTACATCAGTTAGGAACAGTGCTGGAATTTTCTCCTTGCTCCCTGATGTAAAAATCAGTGACTCCATCTTTCTTTCTCACAGTCATTTTGCTTCATCCATGAAGAGGGTTTCTAGCTTGAGGCACAAATAAATGTTTTCTTTCTTATTTTGTGTCTCTTTCTTGAGTGCAGTGAACAGTGATGGGTTCGTATCTCTTGAGACCAAAGTCTGATGTTCATCCAGAGAAGTGGTGCTGCTCAGCAGCGGTGCTGTGCATTTCTTCCCTCTGCCTTCCTGCTGGGCTTTGGGTGTGTTTGGGAAATGTTGTGTCATGGACAAGAGGTCAAGTCCAGTCCCTGTGCTTGACACCATGTTTGGCCACACTGATAAGTCTTCCAATGAAGGCTTGCCAGTAGTGCTGGTACTCTTTCTTCAAAGAGTACCTTCATCCCCCAAAGGTAAGCTTAAAGGCATGTGCCAAAATTGTTGACACTGCTGAATAATCTCTGAAACACACACTAGTCCCACTGTGTTGCAAACCTGCAGCACCCTGAATGTCCATGCTGAACACCGGGAGTTGTACTGTGGGATGGGTGCAGGACTGAGCAGGCATGGTACAGGGTTAGAAAATCTAGGTGACAGTCATGCCTGCTCATTTTGTCAATAAAGAGGTTACTTCCTTTCATTATGCTTTCACCATCTGGATCCCTGGTGTACCAGCTGAATAACACACTGTGAATGCAAAGGGCCAGACAGAATTGCTGCTTGCATAAATTGTATCAGTCCTAGTAAAGATAAACACACAGAAGCCCTCCAATCAGATCCCTTGAATGTGGGGAATTTCCATCCCTTCTAACCACAAGGGAAAGCAGAAGACCAGTATTACAAGATTGCACCAAGTCCCTCCCAAGGAAGAAACATACTGACCATCTTTGAGCAGATCTAAGATTAAGACCACAGACTCCTTCAACTCGCACGTCTCTCTGAAGTGCAGTGGGGCAGGCTCCAGCCCAGAGCTTGGTATGCTGGGGCATACCCCTTGTTTCAGCACTGATGACTGAAGATTACTCTGACTTGCTTATGGCACTGATGCTGAAATCACAGGTGAAAGTCTAGCCTTGCATAAATTAGTCAGGCTTAACTTTCAGCCCTGTAGCTGCACCTACAGCTGGTGAGAACTGCCTCCAAACAGGCTGTATAGAATAGGAGGAAGGAGGGAGGAAGAAGTCGGGCTTGGAAGAGAAATTCTGGGATAAGTAACATGGGGTGTCTAAACTGGAATACATACTCTTTCATTTCTAAGCCCACACCCAGTGCAGGGATGGAGTCCTATACTCATCTGAAAACTAGGCAGCTGTGGACTCAGTCCACATGAGATTGCATTCACATCTCCTCGTTATTGGCTTGTGTCATTTCCAAATCAATGGTTGCTCAAAGCCTTTAAGAACAGCAAAGGAATTTTTTAAAGTACGTTCCACTACCCCAACTTTAAATTATTTTTACTTTATTCCATCTTCCATCTCTTCAAATGGCTATCCAATAAGGTCTTGGAAACATTTTTCACAGCTGCTAAGACAGTTCTGCCAAAGTCAGCAGCACTGGGGAATGCTCCTGCAGACTAGTCACACCTCTAGCTCCCGCTGTCCCATCCCCTTTCCCTGTACGTGCAATGCATTGTCAGCCATGGTTCTGCAGCATTGCACCACTTTAGCTTTGGGATTTGGATGGTGTCTCAAATGTCAGAGAGATTTTCTTCTTCATTAAGCCCTGTAGGTTACAGGTAATGCCTGGTTATCATTACTAGCAGCCCCAATTACCATGTTTTGCTGAAGGAAGATAGAGAGGTTGAATAGTGCCTTCCACCTTCTGCTTTCTCTCATAATGAAAAGAGGACTCATTTGCTATTGCCTCAAGGTAGAGCAGAGAAGTGTGTGGTCCTTTGAAGACTGGATAATTGGGACCTTGTGACCTTTATCTAAGTCTTATTTACATCTCTGGGCCCTGTCCAGGTTTCCATAGTTCTTTTCCTGACTACTCTGCAGCCCTGCAAAGGGCAGATGTCCAACATGGGCTCCTGGCTGCCAGGACCTCAGCTGAGATTTTCAGTTCTGTTCCAGTGTCCCATGCTGGCAGTAATGTAGCTAAGGGCACATCAAGAAAAAGAAAACATTTTCCACGGATCACATTCATACCGGTGATGATAAAGCCAAGGCTGCTTATATGGTACAGGCCATTAGAGCAAAAGGATATGAGAAGGAAGCCTCTAGCAGGGAATACAGAACTAGGAAGAAAGTCACAGTTCTAGTAACCTGCAAAACCAGACCAGACTACCCTTCAGCAAACAGTTAAGCACACAACAGCAGCACTCTCCATCATTCAGTTTTTCCTCATACGTTATTGTTAAGAGTTTCCTCTACTTTCTGCCTGAAAGACAGGCAGAGAGGAAACTTATGGAATGAGGAAGACCTCCTCCTGTCTGGACTTGTAAGCCTCCTGTCACTGCTTACACTTTCTTTGGTTCTCATGGCCACTGCCTAATATCACAGACCATCATATGGCTGAATAGAATATCTGTGCATTGCTTTTACAAAGAGGAGAAGTCCCAAGTCCACAACAGACCTGGATGTCATAGCACTCATCGGTGCTCATTGGGTAGTTGTCTTTAAAGAGCAAAGATATTGGTGTGCATAAGGACTGGGATGAGGAGTAAAACAGAAAAAATACTGCCTTTCTGGAAACACGTGTATACATGTGTAGCCTTTTCTGGACTAATGCATACAGTGTTTGTCACCCCATCTCGTATAGGACATTTGCAGATTTAAAGGGAGTAAACAAAAAAAGCAACAAAGATGCTAAAAAGCATGGGAATCACTTAATATAAAAAGCAACTGAAAGCATTGTTTGTGTTTTCTTCAGAAAAGAGATGAACTGCAGGGGTTATGGTACTATGTCCTCTGCATATGTGCGGACTATATGATGATATATATACCATAAGCATTGGCATAAAGTAGGGCTATCAGAAGCTTTTGCTCTTTCAGTGACATAAAACAAGCATAGAAACATATTTAAGATAATGGTGGCCAATTCGTTGCTGAACTTTCTGGCCATTGTACAGTTGGTTGGAGTTGGGGAAGTTGTTGACACTTAAGTCAGTTGGTTATTATGCATTTATGTATATGCCTTGTAAAGCCACAGTTACACTTAGTATCAAGAGATAATACATCATGCTTTAACTGGTAAACCAAATCCTACACAGGAGAGGACAGGGATGAGTCCTAGCACTAGAGAGGCAGTTTACCCCAGAACTGCCCATAGCAATATTTGGTGCTGGCAGCTGCAAGAAGTACAATAAATGGATGTTAGGTCTGACCTGGCTTGGCAGTTCTTTGTTCCTCTATCAGTCATTTGCATGGACCCTTGGAGTACAACTTCTTGCCAGAGTCCATCGAGTTGCCACAGAGATTGGAAGTGATCACTGCACTCACTGATAATCTAGTATTAATGCACCTATTATATAGTTCTTGAGGAATGTCTAACTAATCTGATTGTGATGACCTGGTGAACTTTCCCAATCCCTTTCCTCTTCACATGGCAGTCACTTCTACCATGGAGTCGGCACTGCTGTCTTTAAAATATTACTCCTTAGATCTGTAAATCCCAGATGATACTCTGCAAGCTTGTGTCTATCTGAAAAGTTCAGCCTACTTGATCCTAGTGTAAAGATGACAATGGTGGTGGTGTGGAGCACTGCTGGCAGCTACAGCAAACAGCTGCCACTTAAATTTCATTGTCCGTCTGTCTATTCTGTCCACTGGTATGCTATTTGAGCCCTTATCAGCATAAAATTTGGTTATTTATGGCAGAAAGCCTTCCTCCCCACATGGGGTTTTCTGAAGATGATCTGAGTGCAGCTGTAGAGGACTACTTTGGAAAATATTGTAATGAGAGTGCTTTTAAGCAAAATCTAGGTGGAGCTGGTTGTAGAGAGCCATGTGTTAGCATGAGTGACCACTATGTAACACAAGCACACGTCATGACATTAGTATGCACTGCCTTTGGTGGGTTTTTTTTTGAATCATTAGGTTTGGAAAGGACCTCTAGGATCATCAAGTCCAACCTTCATCCTAACATCTATTTATCCATTAGACCATAGCCCCAAGTGCTATGTCCACACTTTTTTTAAACACCTCCAGGGATGATGACTCCACCACCTCCCTGGGCAGCCTGTTCCAGTGCCTAACCACTCTCTCATTGAAGAATTTCTTCCTAATATCTAATCTAAACCTCCCCTGACGCAACTTGAGGCCATTTCCTCTTGTTTTATCATTA
>JANIJG010024527.1:0-23959 GCA_024611175.1 Megaceryle torquata
GGAAAAAGAGAAAGGGAAAAAGAGAAAGGGAAAAAGAGAAAGGGAAAAAGAGAAAGGGAAAAAGAGAAAGGGAAAAAAAAGAAAGGGAAAAAAAAAAGAAAGGGGAAAAAAAGGAAAATCACCAACCACCATTTAGGATTCAAATAGTACCAGGATAAGACCCTGCCACGCAAAAAGCTTTCATTAACGGCAATTTAAAACATTTTAATTATGGTTACTGAGGATTCCAGACAAAGTCACACACAAGATACAACATTACCTCTTTCTGGCTTTTACTGAAAAATGAAAATTACTTGCAACACACAGAACTTAAGAGTCCATGATGTAATGGTTTGTTGTTGTCTTAGAGACCACATGAGTACACATAACTGATACTGTTTATAAATTTTCTGCACACTACTCTTAAAATCCAGTATATATTGTTACTAGGCTAGACAATTGTGAAAATGCTTCTATGAGGTGATACAGACACATGACTGCTATGCAGGGTCCTTACAGAAAACAGAATGGAAGGAGAATCTTAAAAACAAAACCATAAAAAGCTGTAACCATCTTGAGGAAATTTGACAGCAAAGAAGGCAAGGCAGGGATATCATAATATTTGCCAGGAAATGAGCAATTTATTTATACACACCCATTACTACATCAGCTGTTGCGCTGCAAGTCACTATTAACAAGTTTTGAGAACAGTGGTTTTGTCATTGACTGAGATGATTCCAAGCTTTATAAGGCCTTCCCAATTTTAATGCTGGTACTCAGTAGCTCTAAAATCCATGCAATAAGAAAACCATCAATAGTAATTCATGAGGCCTAATAAAAGTAATACGGAACCATAGGAAGTTCATAGAGTGATTCAACAATCCATAATTTTATAAGGCAAACTTTTTAAATATCAGCACCTGCTTTTGTAGTCAGAAACTTGGTACTTCAGAGAAAGACTAGCAGCTGTTCTATGAAAGATAAAAAATATATGAACAGTAAACATCTCAGCAAATTCAGATTGATATTTGAAGGACTCTAATGGATCTTGGAAGTCCTGAAATCAGAAAGAAACCTTTTGTCTCCATGTTAAACTATTCCAGAAACAATAAGACTAGCAAAGTTTCACGTCACAATCTAGTGACATGTTACTAAACCAAGGAACACTTACAACCAAAAAGGAAAAAAAATCAATTTCAAGATCTCCAATGACCTGATTTTTATCATCAGCAAAAATAATGAGTTCTAAAAGATCTGGAGATTCCACTTTGACTCTTTTGGAGACTGGGCATGGTAATTGTCAACATCTTTGCTTGTTTGTTTGTTTGTTTGTTTGAAAAAAATCTGATCAAAGACCTACTTAGTAAGTATTGATTTATGTACTCTAATTCCACTACCATTGCCATTTCAGAATTCCTTTCATTCTCAGTGAGAATTGGGCATATCATGAGCATTAACACTGAAATTTTAATTTACAGTGAACATACCAAGCCAAAAATCAAGTATGAGAAAATGTTCATATGAAAATACTTCAAAGTTTGGGGGTTTTAACTATGTCCTACTCTGCAACTGGGGTAATCTCAGTATGTGCGTATGATCATTTATGGCTCATTCAAGCACAACAAAATCCCATATAATGTCTCCACCAGAGTATGACAACACAGATGTAAAGAAATGTGAATTGAGAGATCTTGCATAGCTTATACAATGTAAGACTGGAAAAATGAATAAAATATCTGGCTGAAATGGTGATGTCAGGAACAAGGCTTCAAATTCATTCCAGAAACCTGATGAACCAGGTTTCAGATTCTTTCCAGAAACCAAGAATGCTTTGGGACTGCAAAGACCCTGTATAAGAGACAGGTTTCATCTGAAACTTGGGAGTTCTGAACCTTAAGCCAACGGCATGAAAAAATCAAAAAGGTCACAAACAAGACTTCATATCAGGGAATGTGAGAAAACCATCAGATGCAGAAGACAGCATGGTTCAGTGTCATGCTATTACAGATGAGAATGCAGAAGTTCTGTATCTTCATCAAAAATGAAAGCAGGAAGTAAAAAGAAATTCTTTTCTTCTGACTAATAGCCATCTAAGCACAGAATCAAGGCAAAACACTGGCACAGGTATCTGTACACAAATAGTCTCGACCTAAGGAAAAGTATGATAGCAATCAGATTTTGGTTATTTCTGTTTACATTGGTCCTACATGTATTTAACACAGCAGCTATATTTTTAGACAATATCAATGACTGTTTCATGGAACAACAGTTAGGGAAGCCACAAAAAATGATGATGTGACTCTTGGACTTGGGTTGAGTGCACGTTCTGCTTTTAAAACTTACAGGTAAGCAGTTTCTGCATAACAGCAGTAACATACTTTATTCAACAGTCCTACAGCATTGATGCAGACTGAGAAAAGTACACGCACAGTCCAAATTACTTAAGCATACTACATATAATGAAAAGCACAGGGGCCATATATACCACCCAGCAAAAGAAAGCTGCATTTGTAAGCTATACAGTAAATAAAAGTATTAGGAACAAGGCAATATGCTACAAAACATCGAGATCATGTCCAAACGGGAAAGAAAAATCCAACCAAGCAAAAAACATATACAACAAAAAAAAATCTGAAAAGAAATAATAATAAAAAAATATATAACAGGTTTAGCTGTAAAAACCACAGTGGGACAGGCCAAAAAAGTGTCTGAAGAGCAGCTAGCAGTGGAGGCAGAACTTACAATCTTTCTTCAAGCACATCGGGAATAAGAAGCCTACCAGAAGAATACTGCCAGGACCTAACGATGATCAAGACAAAAGGACCACTTAGAGAACATAACACCCATTTGCAGCAAGGCTAAATGACTTATTTGACTTGTTTTTCACTGGGGATTCCCAAACAGCAGCCCTTCTCTTAGGGGTTCATTAAAGAATATGACAGAATGAATTGTAATAAATCAGCAAAATTAAATTATGCTCACCTAAGAGTTCTAAATTAAGGATGAAAAGGTTGAACTATTCATTGTGCTATATAGTCCAAACTGCCTTAGAATCTGAACTCAGGAAAGCTCCAGGGAACTACAGCCTGGCTTCTGTAATAGAAAAGTCATGAGAGACTGCAATAAAGCATGGAAGATGCATTAATATGATCTCTCCAGGGGACTTTGAAGAAACTGTCTTGTGGGTAATGGTGATGTTGTTCATGCATACTTTTACTTCCAGGCATCTTTCACTAATTTCTTCCTTAAGGCTGTTAAGAAATTCAAAACCATGGTGTAAGATAGGAGGTCCTTGAACAGATTATTTAAGAGACAAGAATCAAAAAAGAGCATTTGAAATGCCTCTTTCTGAACAGTTGTTACCTTTCCTGCATGAATCTAAACCAATCAAAGCTGAAGGACAGAGAAAAAAAAAAAGTAATGGTCAGCATGCCAGAGACAGTGGTGAGTTCAGAAGACAGTGAGGCAATTTTTCCCATGAGAATTAATGTAATGGGTGGCAGATAGACCTGGGACAAAAGAAATACATTTTAAATGAACAGCAGCACTATATATAGCATGGAGGCTAGAGAAGGAGAAGCAACATAGGAATCATCTACTGAAAGTGTTGCTAGCTTTCAAGAACAGATCATCAGTCTGATAGATCTCAGGCATTTCATTCATGAGATTAAATGATTAACTTCAAACTTTTAAGCATTCTTGCTGCATCTTTTCAAATGGTTACATTGAAGAATGACAACGGGGATTGACTTTTACTTTTTTTTTCCAAAATAATACCATATGTTTTTATGCATTAAATATTTGGTCTGTGGACTCGCCTGCCAGGGAATATCATAGATACTAGCAGTTAGTATGGGCTCACAGAGTGAACAATGTAGAGAGAAGAGAGAAACCTATTGAAGAGAGAACTTCACAAAACCACATCTGGCTCTGGAAAGTCCATTTGATCAAAAAAACAATGCAAGTCTGAAGTAAGCATTATATACTGTATCCTAGTCACAACTGGGGACAAGAAACTTGCAAACTTGGCAAAATTCCATATAAAAAATAAACAAGAAAAACATGTTTATTACACTCAAAGGAGAATTACCAAGTATCAAAATGAAGAAAAACAACAAAACCAAAACCAAACAGCTATATGCAGAGAACCATTACATCTAAGTAATTATAAAGAAAAAAATAAAAAAGAAAAAGGCAAATACTGAAGACTTCTATAACACCTGAGCACAAAGAGAAGACAGACAACTGAGTAATTTGAAAATAAAGTACTATAATAATTGCTCATTTTCATCTTTAAGAGATGAAAAATCCCCAAATAAAATGCAAGATTGGGAAGAACAAGTTGTTCTAGTGACAGTAAAACTAACTCAGCACAATCTGCACCCTACATTCCATCCTACTGCCACTGCTGTAAACCTCTTGGTTCCTGAAGTCTTCCTTTACCAAAAAATATCAAACTCATCCCAGTATCCTTTTTAACTTTTCAAATTAAGCTGGAGCGCTGTCCTTTGTTTTCCTATAACCAACTGCGTGAAAGGCAGCACAGTTGTGTTGCTGTTCCCAAACTACATATGCTCTGTCTGGCTCACTTCTAGGTGTGTCAGCTACCTTCTCATCAGGTTAAATACTGTAGATAATCACACAGTTCATGCTGATGCCCGCTTTCTGCAAAGACATAAAATCAGAGTATTTTCTCACCTCATTAGCTGCTTACTTTCACATAAACCACTTATTCAGAGACTAAGAAATATTTTTATTAGCAAACAAGTGGAAAATCATATATATTAAATGTATATGGCCAAATTCCCTCTTGAAATAACTTCAACTAAACTAATTTCACCTTTCAACACCAGTTTGCCTTTTAAGTAAATGAATCACTTGTAAAACAGAAATAAAACCACAGTGGGAATAGGGATATTTTATCCTAAATGACTGGTAACAGAGGTTAAAAAAACCTATTACAGAAAACTAGCCAGGAATTCCATTTGGGGAAAAAAACATAATGAAGAGCACTAGCAGACATAATGACTTAATTACACCTGATATAAACCAATAAAAATGTAGAAAGTGGATACAGAGCTAGCCAGAAAAATCCACAATTTTTGATGAACTTTTTTATTTCATAAATAAAATTTGACACATGCAGGTCCAAGCAGGCTATGCTTCTCCATTCCATCTTCTCTAGTACATTATCAAATACTAGATTCTGTGCTGTGGTTATTTATTCAGGCAAAATATCCCAATGTTCATCATCTGTGAATCTTTTCTTTTGAAGAGGTTATGCGTGTGACTAGCAGAAGTGAAAATGAGAGGGCCAAAAGGCTTATACATCCCTAGGGATAGGCTCAATTCAGCCTTTCAAGCTTTCCTGACCTTATCCAGCAGGCTTTTGTGTAAACCCCCACACCCAATAATTTCTTGAACTAATTATCAGGGGAGGGAGGGACAAGAAAGAGAAAAAAGCCTCTTGAGCAAAGTCAGCCAAAAATTGAGCATTCGACTTAGGTCTAGGTTGACACGGTATATTTTACAAGACTCCCAAACTAGCCACATCATGTAGCAGCATTTATATAACATACAACATAGCCCAACCAGTGGTAAATACTGAATTTCAAATTATTGTTTGTAAATATTATTGCCCTATTTTTGTATTTTATAACAAATTAACAAGTGTTTACAAAAAGTATGAACTTCCCCTTCATAGAAGAAATTGTTTATTTAATATATCTCATTAAATACATGCCTGCATAGGATTTTTCACTGACACTTATTTACCCCGAGGCCTTGCAATTATAGCAAAATAAGGTAATTTTAAAAACCAGGAAATCACATCTAATCTATTCCCTTATGTGAAATGCATGCTTCTCCATAATAAATTTTGATGTAGAGTAAGACCCCAGCACTGCATTGTGGGCAAATGAAATTTAAACTTGGATATAAATGCAAATATTTTTGTATGTAACAAAAGAATACATGTATGTACAGTGCAATTTTCTGTGTACAAAGGGATAAGAGAATACACATCAGATAAATGGAAAGTCAGGAAATGGAAAGTCAGGAAATGAGTAATAACAGCAAGAATCCTTTACACTCTTAATCTATCTAACCTATATGGTAATCATGATCAGATACTACTATTCTTGCAAGAATCCTGCCTCATTCACTGTAGAGGATGGTTTGCACTGTCTGAAGAGAACAGTTGAATAAAGTCTGAATGGCAGGAAAACAGAATGTATGTCAGTGAACCCTGAAAAAAACAGAAACAAAGCAAGCCAAAAGCAATGAGAACTAGGAAAAGAACTCTGGAAAAGAGCTCAGAAAAGAACTTCTTTTTTTTCTTTTTTTTCTGGTGATATAAGCACTAGCTGATTTTCATATTCATTTTGAAAAAATATTTTAATATTATGGTGGATTTGAAAAATGCAGGGAAGTTTCAGTATGTTCGTATGCTATAACCCTACACTCAGGTCCTTGAAAGAGTTGCCTTCATTTGCAGACAGAAACAATCCATGGATAGAAAGACATCTCTCAGCTTACATATCCCTTTATCCTCTTCCTGCTTAGCATAAGAAAATACCTATGGTGAGGCTGTTGGATCAAATTCATTTACCATCTTAAAAACATTATTTTATTAATATGACATGCAGTTGATATGATTTTGGGACTGAATAATGCTTACTGCATTTTTGGCTAAAGAACTAGAAATTTGCCAAAAGAAACTTCTTGATGGTGCCCTCCCTTAATCAAAGAAAACAATTAATGTATTTTACAAACAAGGTTAAGAGGAAGATACTGCCTGCTCATAAATCCCCAGATAGTATAGGACACACAGCAGAGTTTCCCAATTATTTTTAACAAAACCTCTGAAGAACCATCAGAGTTTGGTTCTCCCACTTGTCAATGAGAAAACCTGTCATGTTAAAATGTTGTGCTAGACACACTAGCATAATGCAGTTTCTTCAAGGCACGGTATTAACTTTTGGTTAAGAATTCTCTAATGGATTTTCTGATATGTTTTACATTAGAAAAATTCACCATCACAACACTCGTACTCACCATCTCTCTGGTGTGCAGAATGACAAAAAGAAGAAAATAGACTAGATGGCTCTTACCATTTTACACCTTCTCTCACAGGCTGCCAAACAATCAAAACAACTCTATTTCAAATCTTTACAGTTTGTTGGGTTTGTTTTCAGCAAGGACAGAAGGACGAAAGGATCCTAGGTTGGAAATACAGAAATATTATCTCCTCACAGAATACAAGAACATCAGTCAGTCCTTCCCAGATAAAATAGGCTCCATAAAAGAAAGTGACACCATCAACAAAAACATTGTTATGCAGTCATAAAATTGATGCCTGTCCAAGCTCATGAACACTGATTTTAGTATTATGTCATATAAATTATATTTAAAAAATAAAATCCTACATTTCCAGTCAATGCTGTATTACCACAAAATAATTATTTTGTCACTCTGCTAGTGAATACCATTGCCTTAGTTGTGATCATAGATGATTAAGCCACAAGATTTCTTTTTAGATGGTCATTCCATTACATGTGCTCTTTTATTCTTAAAGTCATTTCATATTGCAACAGTAAAAGTCAGGGAATTTTAGTTTACTGGAAATTATTCTAGCAATTCTATTTCTTATGAACATACCTAGGGCTAAACATCAGGCTTTTATCTGCTTGTACAATTCTTTAACCTGTGCCTTACTCATGCACAGTGCCATATAACACAAGAGATTTAGAGTCGCCATCATCATGAAGCAGCAAGAAGAGAGTTGTCAAAAGCAAGAAAACTCATTTTAGAGCATCTATGTATCTTCTTGACTTAAAGGCAGGAATAAAAACTCCACTGCCTAAAAGTTGAGAATTGAAAAATAAAACTCTCTACATTGGGCTGAGCTAGATTTATTTTCTTTTTCAAGGTAGATACCTATGACACTCCTTCAACTACTGCAAGTAAATCAAACCAGATGAAAAACAGGGAAAGAATACTGGATAACATTAATCTTAATGAATCCTAAAAGAAACAACAGAAGTAATTGTGTGGTTTGAAAGCCTGACCATGCTGATTTTCTTGAAAAGTGCAGACACTTCACTGATACACTTTTAAACACCAAAATGATCTTCATTACACAGAATAAAACACTGTTGAAGCTTGACAGAAAAGCAGAAGATGAAAAGAAAATTAATTTTGTTTTACTAATATCACTGCTTGCTTATCTGACTGGTCTGTTACCAAATCTCCAGTCTAGCATCGAACTCATTTTCTTGCCAGTGAATAAATAAAACCTTGTATTCAAGCAGTTGATGCAGATGCAATCTAAAACCAGTATTCACTATCAGACATAAAACTCAAAGAGAAAAGGTATTTTAAAAAGGAGAAGAAATTAGCATCAAAAAATCATATCTGAATAACATTCAAATAGCTTCCCACATATTAAAGGAATCTTTGTTCTTGGTGAAGCAGACAAAAAGCTGCAGAAAATGCTGAAAAACAACTAGTCATTGACAAGGGCCCACATTTTCATGACCTTTGTGGACTGCAATTCTGATGTGCTAAAGTATCTTAACCCAAGCAAAAAATTTGCACAGAGAACAATAATAGCCTGGCAAAATAAGGAAGGTGAAGATAATTACCTTAAATAAAAGTCATCACAAACACTAGTGTTTCTGTCTTGGAAGCTTGCGCTCCTTTTGGGTATGCACAGACATGAAAGTGTTTTGCTGTTTTCAAAATTCACTTTCAAGGCTTCTAACTAAAAATGTTTTAGAAACAAGTACCTACAAAATCAGTAAGATATAGAACCCAAGTCTTCAGATAATATGAAAAGTATATTTATTTATTTTATGTTTAATAATGTTGCATGACAAATTTTGCAAACCTGTGTTTAAGTAGAATAATTTTAGAATAATTTAGAATGATCTAGTCCAACCCCCCTGCTGAGAGCAGGGACATCCTCAACTAGAGCAGGTTGCTCAGAGCTCTGTTAAGCCCCATCTTGAATGTCTCCAGGGATGGGGGCCTCAACCACCTCCCTGGGCAACCTGTCCCAGTGTTCCACCATTCTCATGGTAAAGGACTTCCTCCTTTCCTATGGGGGAAAAATATTTTGCTTTGGGAAACCTGCTAGTCTGCCTCATCTAAACAAAGGCGGCACATTAGAAAAATTGTATTAAAAACCCACCACAGTGGAACTATATAAATAATTAATTCAAAACTCCATAAAATTTGTTCTGCCCTTTGCAGAGCTAGTAGCAGTTCTGTAAGTCAGTCATTTCCATACTGTGAAAGTATCCTAGAGAGTGCTGGATTCAGCTAGCTGGGGGTGAGTTACATATCCAAACAGATGTAGGAAAAGTTTTCACTGATAAAAATACCTGTAGGAACACCCTGAACAAGTAAAATTAAATGGGAAGTTCTTTGGTCCCTGTACTCTGTCAAAGTTAAAATGTTCAGGCAGAAATTAGACCATGGAGGAATCACATCTGCCAAAAAAATTGGCCAACTTTAATATTTTACCTGCTTATTCAGAAGATTACATTAGTTTGGAAAGACACTACGTGGAAAAACAATGTTGCATGTTTAAAAATACCAAATAAATATAACAATTTATCCAAGAATAAATATACATATAAAAATAAGTACACCAATAACCAGCTTCCTAGGAAAATTGATTTCCCTCCAACTCTAGGCTTGCATCAATAGGCCTTCCCTCCTTTTAGCTTGTCTCAACTTTCAACAGTTTTGTCTGCAGTAACTGTGTAATAAACCACTTATGTAACAACTATTTGATGATAAGAAAATTTGAATTCTTTTATTTAATTTGAATTATTAATGCTAATTGTATATAGTGGCACATGGCTATCTCTTTAAACACAGGTAGCAGGATCCTGTTCTTTTCCCAGATCACCACTGTAGATGCTGGCATGGCCTACAAATCACAGTCAAACATGCCCAGAAGCTTCTCACGCCAGTGCTGTTAGGAAAAGCTACATGTCTTCATTAATATTTCCTAACCATACCCACAGCTTCAGTCCTGAACTAAAAAGGGTCAATTGCTAGAATAATCCCACAATTCAGAAATTAAAACACTGACAACATAATTCCATTGCTGTACAACTTCCACATGGGGAAGGAAAGAACCTCTTGGCTGAGGCCAAGTACTTTCCAGAATAAAAGTTTAATCATTTACTTCTCCCCTTACCAAGCCTGCTATGCTTGGACAATTGCCTGGTGGTTTACTCAGCCTGAGGTAAGCAAGGGGTCCTTCAAGGCTCACCCAGATCCACCTGTGATAATACAGTGATACTTTATTTTCTACAGAAAGTGCAGTTGCCTGTTTCTTCAGTTTGAGGTTTTTATACTTACCGAATCTTTTTCTCTGTCTTCCTCCAGGAGTGCAGCCAGAGGAGAAAATATGAAAATAATTTTTTTTTCTGCCGTGGCAGAGCTTGAGATGCACATTTGGCATAGCTAATGTCCTAATGTGGACATAGCTTTTACTGGCAAAAGAATACTAGTTAATGTCACATTTTGCTGAATTAGGCTGAGCAGTTTTTTCAGTGATTTATACTTTTTCCATTACTACAAGGTTTCAGCAGTCTAACATTTTTCCTAACCAGACTGTCCTTTAAATAAATATGCCCCTCAGCAACAGAAACCAAGTCTGAAGTCAGGCCCAGATCCAGGGTAAAATTTACACCAAAGTCACTTCCTTAAAGAGATGGAAGGACAGAGCAAATCCTTATTTAACACAATATACCTATATATCCATTTCTGTTTTCAAAGCTTGTGTTAGAATGTAACACAGATGTAACGTAAGCTAAATGTAGACAATTAATTAACCTATTTATTAGGATACTAGGAGTATACAGGCCAAATATGAAATAGGCATTCTTCAGCATCTAGCACATGCAAGGCTATTCCAAGAATAACCTACAGTTCTAGGAACCAGGGGAGTAAACTGAAATTGTAATACAATTCACTGATAATAGCATAATAGGCTTAGGAATGAAAAGCTCTTCTATTCACAATGCAGCTGAAACTGTCTGGAGGTGAACCTCTTGAAAGTTACCAAGCCAGACAAAGTGTTAAGCTAATCAGTGGCAGAAATTATTAATGACTGGAAGTGTAGTATAAAGCCTATTAATGACCACACAGACTTTATATTCCTAAACACTGTCCTGATCAAGAGTGCTCTTCTGGTACTTCTGTTGTGAAAAACAGAGGGGTGGTGAAGGGAAACTGCAAATTCCAATTTCTTTATTCAAGCCATAGCATCATTTTCTTACTATCAACCACTGACAATATGAAATAATACAGTTTTGATCAATCTGCAAACAGGCACTCAATATGTTATTTCATAAAGAATTGTGGCCTATGTAATATCTGTCAGTGACATCACTGTTTTGGACACACAATAATCAAACACTTGGTGCTAACTTCTTGCGCTTCATTGCATCTCCAAACCACAACATAGTGCACCGGCCCTACTAAAATGAATTTGAACCTATTTTGAAAAATCTCATTCATGGTTTTTCCTTAAATCAGATCACACAAAACCAGCTGAGAACAATATTCCAATCATCTCTCCTGGCCAAGCTCTGCACTAACTCTGCAGTCATTCCTCTTCAGCCACCACCTTGATTCACAGTCAGTACAATGTGCAATTTAACTAAGAACTATTACTACAAATGGAAAATGCACAAATTCCCAGAGGCACGTGCAATGTGTGCCTCACAGACCACACCCTTACTGACACAGTACACTGCGTTCAAAGGCTCACAACTTCCTCAAAAATCATTTCCCCTCAGAGCACACCAAAATACTAATCCCAAAAAAGCCAACACCCACATGAACTTTTAAACTTTTTTTAAAAAGCACATTTACTACTAAGGTTTTTTTTGTTTTGCCTATTTCTAATGACTGAAAAAATTACTGAATTAAACCAGAATACAGGAAGCATGACAAACAGGAAATACACTAAATAAATTACAAATTTAAATGCATAAGGTAAAGCTGAACACCATTGATATCAAATGGAAATATTTAATACCTTGACACCTACTATCACTTATTTAGAGAACGTTACCTGTAAAAATCTGCCCATCCTTTTCCTAACTTAAACATCCAGATACATGTCTCTTCAGAGAACTGTAAGGAAAGTAGAAGCACCTTTCTGCTAAAAAAAGGCAACAAATGGGAACAATGTGGGTTGGTTGGTTTGTTGGTTGGTTTGTTTGTTTGTTTTTACAGGGGAAGGAAGTAATTAGTTTACCATATACATCAACTTGTCCTTCAGCTTGTGCTGCTAAAAATACACATATATGAGTTCAGAGAAGAGTTAATGCAACAAAAAGTGATGATGACCTAGTTACACAAATCAGCCAAAAAGAGGGTTGAGCGAGTACAAATCATTAGGAAAGAAAAAGCAAACAAAAGAAAGAATTTCATTATGCCACTGTATAAAGCCAGAGTACAACTGACAACCAGGAACACTTCAGAACCCTACCCCATGCCCCGAAGTCAATAAAAAGGTGATGGCAAAACTGAAAGGTAAAGAAAAAAAGCAACAGTGGCCAAAGTTACGAAGTGAACAATAAAAGAATGAACAATTTAAAAAATTATTTAAAATAAATAAACAAACAAAATAAATAAAAACCCATGCAAACGTTTCCAGCAAGGGAAACTGCCACAGAAGGTTCCTATACTAAAGATATACAAATCACTATTGGAACAGAAAAGGGTTAATGGGAAACAGTTGTTTCCTGATTATCCAAACATGAAGCCAGAAAGTATTAAACTAAACTAACAAGCACAGAAATGGAACATACCACTTTTTTTCTTTTTTCTCCTAAAATACTTACTTAAAAAAACAAACCCAAAAGATGCAGGACTCAAAGGCATATGATATATATAGAAGTTTATCACTCCTTCTCTCTCATGCTTTTCCTCTGCTCCAGCATGTTCCCCTGCGTCTGTAGTTCTTTGGAAACAAACCCAAAACCAACCCTACTCCAGTGTGTGGCTCTCCACGGTTGACGTTCCTTCATGAACGCTGACCTGCTCCCACCTGAGCCTTCCACAGGCTGCAAGGAATATGTCCTCTCCTCCACAACAGGGCAGGTCTCCCCCTCCTCCTCTGACCTCAGGGTTCCCTCTGATGGCTTGTTTTGTCAGACAACGACATGTAAGCAAAATATATGCCCACATCAGCTTCATTTCCTTAGAAAATCAGACCAAAAATGGTATACTGGTACTCAGTTCTGGTATCTTGAGTGTTTCAAATGAGTTTTCCTCTACTTGCTGTCTCTATTGTTGCTCCATCTGGTTTGAATTTGAGTGTCCTGAGGACAGTGTTTGTAAATTAAATAAATACATTCTCATTAAATATTCATATATTAAATCAAAAATCCACAGGGGACAGGAGAACATGGGGGGAGGGAAGACAAGAGTAGATAGGATTAAATCTATTTTGCCACATAACTGTCCTATGGTCACACTTTGAATGGCTCCTAAATAAATGTCTGCAGTAAGAAAGACTCTGAAAGACCCAGAGCTGTGAGTTAGGGGGTATGAATAAAAAAAGAGGGATTGTTTTCATACCCTGTGAAACTATACAAGGTGGGTTTTTACTTTTGACTTTTGGGTGTAATTTGGGTGTAAAAATGGAATCTAATTCAAAGAAAGTTGGAAAGAAAGGCTAAAAGTATATATCATTTCCCTAAACTAGAAAACAAGTGACAATTTCATGCAACAATAACACTGATGATTTTTGTATACTCTTCATTAGAAAATGTAATAATACAAATAATTATTTGTGTAATATACATATGCAGTTTTGAATTATTCTGTACTTTTTTTTAATAATATATTAATCGATGTCATCCTTCTCTAGAAGCCATTTCAGTTTTAACAAATGCACATTCTTAATAGAAAAGGAAATTTTAAAATATTCCTGAGAAAGTATGGATAAAAAATCAGATCAAAAAAAAATTACAGAAGAAAGAAGGGATAGTAGAAAGCAGCTTTAATAAAAGCAGTAATTTCTATGGGAGATTCACAGAAAAGCAGTGATGGAAGGTTAAATATAATGCAGAGCCTACTGTTACCTACATATGAAGGTCTTTAGAGAAGCAAAACAGAAACAGAACAAATACTTTGATCCCAAAATGAAATACATAACCAGGATATCAACTTGAACCAATAACAAAGGAGCACGTTATCTCTGATTTTTGCTTATGAATACAATATGCTTGTTATAAACGGCAGAGAATTTTCAGAAGACATGACAATTTCTTATTTACACGCATAGGAAAAACCTCACTTGAGGCAAGAACACTTGCCAAAGTGGATCACAAATGGAAGTAATTTTGAATCAGACTGACAACAACTCATAAAAAATATCTCAATTTATAATTGTACTTTAATTAATTTACGAATCCTGGAGTTAGCATTTGAAGGTTGTTCACCTGTGCGGCAAACAGATTTATTTAAATCAAAGTAGACTAAAAACCCTAAAGATGCCATCTTGCACAGTACCTCCTGTCTAAACTTTTACATTAAAATCCCCTTAAAGTGAATAAAGGGAATTTGATTCTAGAAACTATATATAGTCAACCACTAGAGAGTTATTAACTAACAGAGTTCACAGGCATAACCTTAGATTGATCAACCAACTGAGGAAAAAGAATTCTGTATCTAAATTACTGCTAAATATTGTTTACTATTTATAGCTTACATTTTTACGGACAATCTATTTCATGACAACTAATCATTCTTGAAAGAAAAACTGAAAATTACACTGTTTCCTCCAAAACTCTTTTTAAATGCGTTTCTTCGACTCACACACAGGTTCCCTATACAGCTGGAGAAAAATACCCCCAACAGTTATACAAATTATGTAAATGCCATCCCCAGCCTTTGAATTCTCTTCAATTTCAGGAGCCTTCTCCCTTATTGCACATCATAAATGTCAAGATAAATGATATCTCTAATTTCCTACATATTCAGATGCAACATTTCTATTATTACACATACAATAGGTCAAATTAGTACAGGAGAGGACTGTGGCAGCAGTATTTGGTATTAATTACTATGGAACCCTGGCTTTATTATGCATTTGCAGGAACCCACAGAAAACAAACTGTTGCTCTTATGAGAGCATTTAATCTCTGAAAGATCGTACTAATCATTCTTCCTAATCTAGAAAACGACTCAAATCAAGTTAAGGAATGAGGAAATGAGTGAAAAAGTGAAAATCAAAAACGGTAGCAGAACAGGATCTTAAAAGCAAGACAAAAGAGTGCTAGTGAAGAGAGATGGACGACAGTAAAGAAATTTTGCCTGTGGAAACAGCAATAATTCCAAAGCAGAATGAGCAGCCCTGAGGAATGTGAAAGGACAGGGCATCCTTTCCACCTGACATTTGTTGGCAAGATAATGACTCCACATTTAATTCTGCATGTACACGTGCAAGGCCAACAAGAAGACAACCAAAGCAGTGACTGCTAAAGTGTAAACACTGCTGTTGAACAGACTACTGCATTTCCAAAAATGTCAGCTGCAAATCCAAGACAGCCCGTAAAGCAAGCAAGTAAACATCAACAATACATGTTAATAAACCAAAATGACAGACCTGAGAACAACTACTCATTTGCCTTCCTTTGGTACCTATCAACATCCAAAACCTCCCCAAAATACACAAATACAGTCAGTGCTAGTTAACATACCTTAACCATTCAAAAATGCTGTTCTCCTTTCTACTTCCAATTAAAAAGACTAAAAGACAAATTCCTTTCCAGAGGACATAATCCAACAGCATACTTAACAGAGAAGGTTACTCCATGAGAGTAGAGCCCTTCTGTAACAATTTCATCTTGTCAAAGCTCAATACTAAAAAGCATTTTCTCCACTTCATTCTAATGGGGGTTTCTCACACATTTATGTTTTAGTGGAGCACATCTTACTTAGATTATAATTTTCACATCACTAGCAAAGTTCTGCACCCTCTCCTGAAGAGGTTCTAGCTGTAAATTCCTAAGCAGCATATTATATGGTGACAAAGGGAACCAAATATTCCTGAATAATAACAACCTAGCCTCAGTTAAAGCACCAAACTTATTTTGCTTCAAGTGATACAAGCATTTTAGAATACATGGGTAATTAATGGCCAGTATTTATTTGTACAAGTACATCTATGTTCAAAACTTACATTTCTCTAGCCTACAGATTTCAGCCCACTATGGAAAATAGCTGTGTATCAAAATGTTACCAGTTGTGGAAACTAACTAAAACATATACAGGGATTTATGGATTCTTCTTAAATAGTTATGATTGCCTGGGAAGTAAGGAAGAAACAGAGAACAAGTTCTGCAAGACCACAGAGAAACTCACAGAAATTTTGGTTTTTTTGCAGAATTTCTTTTTGCAGAACCAACATGTTGTAAGTTACATTTAAACAAGGAAAAGCAGAAACAGTGTATTGCCATCTTTTGTACAAAACGCATGTTTAAATAGTTTAATGCTTTACCTGCTTCCTGAGCATGCTTTTGGGTTGGAATTCAGGTGTGACAAATAGCATTATACTTAAGGCATTGCAATCAGGTGTGGTTAACCAAAATTGAAGTAGCTCTTCTTCCATTCAAAATTGATTAAGATCAAGTTACTCTTATGAGGAGAAAATTTAACAATATACAATATCAAACTAAGGAAATGTCATGCTAGTGCTCACAGGGTTTTTTTTTTAACCTCTATGAAACTCATTATTGCTTGAATCCTGGTAACCAATCCAGATCATTCTACAAAATAATCTAAACAGAACAATGTATAACAAAGACATTTTTAGTAATGTGCAGATAGTAGAGTCGAGTAGGAAAAAAATCTCCCACCCACAAGAAAAAAAAAAAAAAAAACAAAACACCACCAAAATATGCAAACATATTACAGAACCCAGAACCTTGGGGCAATTCACAAACTAGACAGGAGGTAGACCTCACAGCAAATCAATAAAAATAGAGAAAACAGGAAATGACAGCAGTGTATGATTGTAAACAGATTTCATGTGGAAAATTATCTCTGCTCACTTTTATTTAAACAGGAATCTTTAAAAAACAAGGAAAAAAGAAAAACATATTTCACTGCTCCACATCTGCAGTATTCAGCAAAATAATATTGTCAAAATTATTTTTATGAACCAATCATTAAACCAGTTTTTGCACTTGGAAAAAACTGCCATATGGATAGGATTTTTACAGCACATTCAGAGCCCTCAGTCACAAAAGTCAAGTTGTATGGTAGGATTCTTATAATATATGCTTGTAAACATCTGTAGAGATTAACTGAATACATTACTTTTTGGGTAAATTTTGTAGATAAGAGTGATATTTTTATACACTCAACCTTCCAAGTAAATAATCCTAATAATATAAAGGCCATATTGCTTCTTATGTGAAAGGTAATTGATACCCACAACAAAATGTAACCTGAAACTTATAATTCTTTCCCAGCATCTGGAAAACAGATGCTAAGCTCAGAGATGAATGCAGACAGAAAATAACAGTGCAAGTAATTTCATACTGTGAAATATATCTATTTTAGTAAAACATCCATTACTGGGGAGTCTGGAGAGTTTTTCAATCTGACACCAGGAGCAAAGACCCAAAAGACAAGTGCTCAGGGGGTGCCAAAGTTGTAAAATAGAGTAAGCTATGTCAGAGAGAGTGAAACAAGATGTGGTTTACATCCACAACATTTTAAAAGGAAGTGGATTATTGAAAATGTAAGACATAAAAAGAAAAAAAAAAAAATTGTCAAATTGCAAAGGATGTCTACTACTGCTATAAACAACCATTGCATCTTTTTCTCACCAATATACATTCAATCTAAACAGGTGAATCAATACTAGCTTTTGTTTCAGAACATCTAAGTTCCCAAATAGATTTATTATTTATAAATAATGTTTATAAACATAACATATTGCCTTACTACAGAGGACAGCACTGTCCCAAAAAGGAAAAGTTAGAATTGACACATTTAATAATGGAAAAAATGGAAGTGAGAGGAAGCCTTGCCCCAAAGAGAAATTAAGTATAAACTAAAAATAGATTAATCTCAACAAAACCAGAATCTAATAAAAATGAAGATCACAAAAATTTCAGACTCATAAGCAAAATAAATATGAAACTCAACATCACACCAAAATAATTATCATCTGTTTTTTGCATCAAATGAGAACACATCCATCCACCTGTGTCTTTGAAATTAATATTAAAATATTTACTTAGTCAAACAGCAAAACAGCTCATGAGAAACTCCCTGGGGAAAACTGAGCATCAGAGTCTGTCATATATCAATGCACACAGGGACTGGTAAAACTAGATGCTAACAAAAATCAGTTTAACCTCATCTGGAATTACAAAAGTATTGTTGTTACCATTATGTGGATTTTGCATGGTGTGTTCTGTAACAAGGGATAAGGCTACTTAGAAGATCTCTCTACTCACAAGAAGAACAAGGCTTTCAGCTCTCAAAGTTCTGCTGTGCCCAAGCATATTCTTTAATTCACTGATGCAAGAGTTTACACAGACTAAATTTCTTTCCACCTTGGTAACCTTCGGAAATTTAAAAAAAAAAAAAAAAAAAAAAAAAGGAGAAAAATGTCACTTTGGTTTTCTCTGAAGAGATGCTTTTAGGAATTCAGAAATTTGGATTGATATATGTAGTCTTCTATAGCTTTTTAATGAGGGATTTCAGCCAATGGAAAACTAAGATAACAACATATATAATTTTTCATAATATTTTACAATATTTTTATCTTTATAGGCCATGTTTATTAATGGACACTCTAAACATATACCAAAACTGACTTACTGTTTTAGTCTAAAGTCTAAAAACGCTTGCTTTGAATACCAAAATCTGTAACAGCTTGCTGGCACCCTCCTCAATATCTGAGGCAATGCAAGGGGACAATACATGGTCTTCTCAGGTCACGACTGACATATGTTCAGCAACGCTGTAACTAGATAAGCTATACTGATCCTGATCAGTACAAAAATAAACAAAATAACTACCAAAGAGGAGACACCTGTCATTACAACATGCCAAAGCTGATAACTCAGGTCACTTCTAAATTTAAACTTTTTAATAACTCAAAGTTATTATTTTCCTTCCTACAGAGGAACATACACAGTAGCTTAATATTTTTTTTACATCTATTTAGCTAAGTCTGTAGACAAAGTCAATATACTTCATAATTTTATATTAAAGATTTCACTAATCAAACCAGAGAGGTGAAATACCTCACTTGACTCACCTTATCCTACAGGAAAATAAGCAGAATTAAAGCATTTAAATGTTATTTTGACAGAATTCCAGAAATAGTTTACAAAAAAAAAACCAAAACCAAAACACAAACAAACAAACAAATAAAACCCCTACAAAATCATAGCAAAACCAGAAAAACACCACCACACCAAAAAAACACACTGGGCCAAAAAGAGAGCTTCTAGACTTTCCAAAGTCTTCTTTTTGCACAATTTCCAACAAAAAGAACCACAATTTCTACATTTGTCCCAATTCAGGATTAAAATAATTCCCAGAGTACAGAAAATATGGGGTTTGATCCACTTGATAACAGATATAAAACAATAAACAATATACTTTAAAAGCTAAACTACAGATAGATCAAGCACAATCATGCTTCAATCCTTGGCCATGTACTTAATTTAAAAGGTCTGTTGAATTTACATTATGCAGGACTGTCAGATTACTGGTGGAATCTGTCAGAGTACATGGATTAGCTTCTTTTTCCAGTAATATGTTTTGCTGAATGTGACATTTGTGAGAAGATACATGTGCATGAATGCGCACATGACATGTGGGAAGATACAGCAGAAAAGATGGTAGAGAGAAAACAAACACAGTGTTAGCACAAGCTCTTCCAGAATGTCTCATCACAGCACTACCTGTTTTACAGGTGAGCCAAGCTGAATACCCAAAACAATTAAATTCTTGATTACTTTACAAAAGCTGCCAACAGAGATCTTGGTCCCATTAACAATAGTCATTTGTGCAGCTTGGAAAGCTGCCCAGTGGGAGCGGATCTGATGGAAGCAGACATTACACAGACCATGAAACAAACACCAGTAGGCAGGTTTAGATATAAATCATTATTTGCATGAGCTTACACACATGTTAAGTGCTCTTATAAGGCTGAATGGGATTTCAAGACTCCAAGGTGCAATAAAACAAACTTTAATAGATTATGGAAGTTCACCAGGTATAAACCAGTAACAGAGGATATTGAATTAGTCCAATCTTTCATCTACAGACCTTGATTGTATAGACATTTCTGTATTCTCCAATTAATGCACTCCCCATATCTGTTAAACACATTTTGTTTGGTCTCATTAAAATAGATGTAATTAACAATGTATGAATTAATTCTTGATTAAGTTATTTTAACATTGTCTCAAAAACAGTGCACAAGCACTTGAGCATAAATACAATATACAAAGTTTTACATGATAAAGAACAAAAAAGGCTTACTGTCCAGACTGGAATGTAGAAAACTGCAAGCCTCTCAAAGGTTAAAGCCACTGAGCTCTTAAAGATTCACAAAGTTTTGACCATTGCTGGCCCAATATTACACTGTATCAGAGGAGTTAACCAGGACAGCTCTATCTGAGGAGTAAACTAGATACTACAAAGCCAGCTTAGAAAGGAACAAGTCATGAGAGAAGCAGAGGGAAAGGAAGCTTGCCATTAGGTGGTGAGCCAACAAGTTTCAGCAGTCAGACATTTCACTTTGGGCCGATCTCTTGTATTCCTTAAGGCTGCAATTTATTCCTTCAGGACTTTTTTCTATCAGTTCAGCATGTCAAGAAAACAAAGTTTAGAGCAGTAAGAAACAGCCATCAAGCCTTGGAACCTTGAGTCCTTCCCAAAAGAAACAAGACCTCTATGTTATTTTAGGATTGCTCTTATAATCAAATGATTATGCAGCTTTAAAACAAAGCTCAAAGACATACCTTAAAATTAAGACAGCAAAAACAAACATAAAAGGAATAACTTCTTCATTAATTTAAACAGTTCTCAAAGGAAGTGGCTATGATGACAAGGGCAGTGTCCAAAAATAGAAAAAGATACCCTGCATGCACATATCCCTCTGCCAGTGATTCTTCCTCCTGCCCACAATAGCATGGTACTTCCAAATCACTGTACACCACTGTACCATAATTTCACTGAAAAATTAATTATTACCTAACACTGAGCATAAGAGTTTTGAAGCTATTTGAAAGCAAGCTGGAAAATAGAAAAAGCTGCACCATTTGGAGCAGCACATTAAAACCTCCAATCTACAAAGCATGGCAAATGTTATCATTCCCAGATTGGGGGTTTTTAGTGTCAACATCTATCATTGTCTTTGCTGCAGTATGGCCCAATTCTATTATATATTACAGCCAGAAATATTACAGGACAGACATGGTTGAATGATTAGGGCTTCTTGAGATGGAGTGAAGTGTTCTAAAATTCACCCTTAAAAAAAAAGAGCACAAACTAAAATAACACACAGACTCTATAAAGGAATAACTTTAAGTTCAACTTTAACATTTAAATCTAGCCAAAAGCACCAACTCTTAACAGAAAGAGGCAAAACCTATTTCTGATGCTACCATCTTTTTTCCTTCATTCTTTTTGTACTTCTAACCCATGAACAGAAGTTTCTTTACTTGCAGCTTTGTCAGCATCTTGCTGAGAAGACAGTAATACACTTCTTTAAAGATTCTTTTGTTTGGTTAAAAGAGAATCAAAATGTGGGCATAGCTTATATTTGGAGTAAATTTAACTAGTATTATTAAATAAGGAAAGAACAGAGAAAACTGTAGTTTATATTTTGTCCCAAAAATCATACACTATCTTTAGGTGAGAGGTACCAATGCTGTTAAGTTTTTGATGTTCAAATGCCTTCTTACAAGAGGTATCAGCTTGTATATTCAACTTGAGTGTACTAAAACCATGAGGGTGCCAATGTGCAGGATATTCTCAGAAGCAAGACAAAGCTTAGCAAAAGCATCAAGAAGAATCTTAAGATGACCTGGCTTTTTTAGTATCTTCCCTATCAACAACTGGGACATGCAAAAGACATTAGATTAATCATCTGTACTATATTTGTACAAAAATGACTTCCCAGAGAACAGATGTTCTCTGTATTTGGCACAAACTTTCTTGTCTGAATTAGCCACACTATGTGTCAACGGATAATCTGAAAGAGTTGTTAGAACAGCATAGAAACAAGCAGAGTGCTTAGATGTTCCACACCTCTCCTGTTATTAATCCTTGATGCTTTATTTCTAGTCTATTGTGTTTAAAAACAAAAACAAAGAGAAAGAAAACACAAACCACTAATTAAACAAACCAGAATTTGTTTTATAAGCAGCTCACAAGTGTAGTTTTACCACGTCCACAAAGGTTACAAAGCAAAATGTAAACCAAAACTCTTAAATAGTCACTAGAACAACAGAAACTGATACCCCCAACATCATGTAACAGCCTATCTCCACATTAAAAAATCGTCATATCACAGGTATGCCACTACGTTGCACCTTTGTTGAAGTGCTTGTTACAGGCCCTATTTTTCATTCAAAGATTCTGGAAGCATGCTTCAAGCATTGAAACTCTATTAAAGGTGGTCAGAAGGATCGTGCTGTGGTCTGCCACTATACCATACTCTTGAAGAAAACACGTTATATCATCTTAAGTGTAGCAACAGCTGCATTTGTGCAGTTGTTTCTGTGTTATTTCAGTTAATGAAGCAAGATGACTGCAAAAGTAAAATCATGATCAACTTTTCAAAGATTTCCATTAGTTGAATCACTGCTATTGGCTGTGCCTCAAAGCACAGTGCCAAACGTAGCAAGTGTCCTAGACAGCACTGAAAATATTGTAATGCTGCCCTTACAAAACCTCCCTGCAAGCCACACTAGAACAATTCTGTAATTTTAGAGCCATCTTAAAGCCATTATAAACCACCCTCATCTCTTTGAATGAATCCATTATAACATTGTCTTGAATATTATTTAAAGGCAGCATTCTGGCAGCTCTGCAAGTTTTTTTAGATCCTTGTAATTGTCTTCACTGACCTTATCATGTTGCTGCTAATAAACATAAGTGATCATATGTCAAATTTCATCCAAGAAAGCATACCACAAATCATCCTGAAACATCACTGATTCATTTTCAGCAAGTGTGCTCTGCAATGACATCTAACGATCTCCAATTTCTTTCTGATGAATAACTGAATAGATGACTACACCAGTAACTGAATATATGGGCTAGAAGGTGAGCGATTTCTCTTGGCTTCTTGCTAGCATATTTAATGGCTTTCTTGATGATCAGGGCAGCTAGAAAAACTACGATAAAGAAAAGCAGGAAGGGGTATGAGTGGTTAAATATACAACTGTATACCCATTGTAAAGGGGCAAGGAAAAAAAGGATGTGATAACATTCTGAAAGTTGTGAATAAAGCACTGTAATCTATCACATTTCATGGTGATTTTATGCTGGAACCATAATAGAGTCTGCTTAAAAGCATATTTCATTGGAGGCCACATCTGCTTCTCTTGCTTGTCACTAAACAATATAAGTATGCTTGATTTCACAACTGCATGGTAGCATTTCTGGCATCAGTTAAGAGCAAAAACCTTCTAATATCTTTTAAGTTATCCCCAAAGCCTCTAAACTAAGACTTTGCTAGCTTCAATTTAGGCACTATTCAGGCAACATTTGAGAAGTTTCCCAAAATTATTTTTCAAGATACAGAATGAAAGATGGGTTGATAAATTTAGAAAGGTTTACCATAAATGTGACTATATTATTTTTTTTTCATCTGTAGCCAAGGCACAGTTGTGAGATTGTTCAAGAAATAAATATGCTCAAACTGTAATCCAGGAGGAGAAAAATAAAATAAAAA
>JANIJG010024528.1:0-89059 GCA_024611175.1 Megaceryle torquata
TTTTGTTTGTTTGTTTATTTTTTAAATGCAGTCATGGATAAGTTTCAGTGAAGGAAGTTTTCTAGTAATCTTAATGCTAATTTTTCAAAGTAGTACAATTGTCCAGACTTCTTGCATTCAAAGCACCATATGCAGATGCAACACAAGTACACAACTAAATAATCCTATTCATTAAAAAAATCTACGGTGATCTATGGAAATAAAAGCAAACAAATTTCGGGAATTAAAATGGCTGGAAGGTTCAATTATTTTTATTTGGTGCAAACATTTCCAATAAGTAGCACTCAGAAAAATCCAGGAACCCATAATTTAATGGACTGAGTAGCTGATAACTAGCCATTTACACTTTCCAAATCTATAAGCAAAATAATCTATTTTGTTTCAATCCAGTTATTGACTCTACTTGTACATTGTATTACTCAGGTTAGCCATTCTGCAATTGTCCCTTGAAAAAGCAAAAATTAAACCCAAATCAAGCTCCAAAACCTATATACAGGCAGTACTACTATTCTGGAAGAACTCTTCACAGGGCAGGTTTATGAGCAGTTTAGGGACTAGCCAATTTTTCCAAGAATAGTTATGGACTTGCTTGCACCATCATAATGTAAACCGTATGTTAGGATGTTATAACTGCTAAGCTATTGAGATATCACCATTGCAAATCTTAGTAGTCAGTCTAAGCATATCCTATGTATCTGTTTTGCAGCTGTTTTGGAACACCAGTCTTATTATACAGTAAGGACTAAACACAGTGGTGGATTAACCAGCGGAAAACAACTGCATTCTCCACTGGGTAGTGAGATCGTTAGCGTAAGACTGCAACAACTTCCCTGTAATAAAGGAAAAGAAATGCCAATCTCACTCTTGTTTTCTTTTGCTATAAACAAAATCTACTGTCAACAAGGCCTCCAAGACTTTGAAACAATTGAGTATTTTTTTTTTGTATTATACTTATACACAAGAGTGAGGAAGACAAGCCATGCCCCAAGTTCTGCTGACATACACCATGCTTTCATATGTAAGTCTTAAGGAAGAGAACTGTACTGTTACTGATCTCTTCAAATACTATAATCTCCTCCAGATTAGACTTCTTTGTACATTTATGGGTCACATATTAATACATCGCTGTCACTAGCTGTTCAATTGTCTGAACAAAACCAAAAAAATGAAGAAAAAAAATCCGACTGTACTTACAGCCTAGCAAGATGGATACAAGACTGGTAGATAAATAAAGCATTCCCAGGAATTTGCAGCAAAATGGCATTTCCACAAATTAGCAACTCTCTGAAAACAGCATCTCAAAAAGTTATTTAAAATCTACCATCACTCCATAATTTCAAAGCCAGAAAGATCATGAGCCCACAATATATGATATAAACTATCTTTGTTGTTGTTGCTGCTGTTGTCTAGAAATATGAAGGATGACATTAAGAACATGCAGAAGCTTGATAGTGCTTTGCTCCTCTGGGATACATTAGAATAACAAAAATTATCTTGATTAGCTTTACCACTGGAAGGCACCAGCTACATTTATTTACTAAATAGGTATCAGGCTTTGAGGCCAAGTGGCATGGAACAGCTCATATCCGTACCACTAAAGTCTTCTAAAACAGGTGGCTCTAAACAAACCTGGGAATGGTCCCAGGCTCATGTGAACTCCCAAACTGTGCCTGGGAATTGTATGAAAGAGTGTTAGTCAGCTGGGCCTAAACCATGTGAAGTGCTGTTCTAACAATACAAATAGTCACATTCTAATAGCTGGGAATGTTCCCAGACATTTTAATCTACCAGCATGAATGTACCTAAAGTTTCACAGTATACTAAAGCTGTCCTAACGTTTCTGCTGATCTGAACAAAACCCACCATTTTACTTCAAATTTTGACATAGAATTTTGACAGGTAATTCTTTGGCAGAAATTTTGCCAGATTATATCTGCTCATGATAACAGGAAAAAAGCAAAATAAAGTGTTTATTTAAACATGACATGGATCACATAGGCATTGAGCTCTTTCCTTTTTACTTCTGATTCTCCAAATAAAGGATAAAATTTTACACTGAAAGGTCTCTAGTGGCACAACTGTGAAAATTTCAAGTTGCTCAAGTTTTCAAGCCGCTCTAATTGCCACCAAACAATATACCTGAGAAGACAAAGGATATGTTAAAGTGAAAAGATTTCTGCATGCATGAATATGAGGGAGTATGGGAGCATCCAAAGACTTCTCTGAATTTATCTTCATTTCGGGGTAAGTTTTTACAGTAGTATATGCATTAATCTGCATTACAAACTGCATTAATCTATGTGTTAGTGAAGACCTCATTGTGTTACAACTTGGATATATTATTAAGACAATCCACAGAAGTGTTTAAAGATTGCTTATGGGAAAATACACTATGTGAGTAAATGCTCAATAGTATTAGTGTTTACAGATAGCCAACTTAGGCTAATTAATTCTACCAACTATTCCTCTGCATTGGTTACCTCAAAGCTTCTTGTCAGATCTGTTTCCTTAGCCTGGGCTGCCAATAAAGCCTGCTCTGCTCTGCACAGTTTCTGGGTGAGATCACTGGTATCACGTTCCAAGCGTTGTTTTGCTGCCATTACCTGTAAGAATGTTGAAAATTGACACTATGCACAGGCATATATAAGCTTAAAAAAAAAAAAAAATCTCCCATTCTTGAACTCTGACATTATATTATAAAATAAAACTACATTATTTTATCTTTCCATACACCTAAGGTTGCTTTACTATGGTTTAAAAAATAGCTGCTTATTGCCTTTACACTCCTTTGCCTCTGACCAGAAAGATGGTATGTCTCTAAAATACATATATTTCTAGACTGTATGAAACTGGATTTATACATCCAACTCTCAGCTGTATCACCACAATGATATCTGTAGCATATAAATGAGATTGGCAATGTAATAGCCTTTTTGCTAAGCTAAGAGAATCAGACAGTTATGATCCTAACTGCACTTACTGCTCCACTGACACAGATTTTATTTAAAACAGTTTAAAAACAGTTTAAAAAACAGTTTAACTCTTTCAAAACAGCCCTGTAATGCTCCAGATTAAAAAGGAAGGAAATGCTATTATCAGGTCAAAAAAGGAAAAAACAAAACAAAACAAAACACACCACACCCTAAACCACTATTCTGAAGTCATTAGGTAATAAATTAGCTTTCTGGGAGAAAGAACTAACAGGAATCTATTTTTCTCCCTATGAAAACAATTTCTTCAGTAAGCATATAAAAAAGAGTGTGCATATAAACTTCCACTGAAAACTTTGACTGAATGGATTCCCATGGCTATATATTAAAAAAAAAACAACAAAGAGAACAAAAACCAAGCCTGCAAGAAAGCTGTTGTCAGTTTTAGAAATGTTGTTTCAGTTCAGCCTGACTGCTAATGGGGCTTTTTAATATCATTTCCAAAAACTTGTGGCCCATTTTAGAAATTCAGTTAGCTCTGTTGGTCTATAAATGCTCTCAAGAGATTTCTGAGGCTTTTAAAATTTCTCTTTTCTGCTTACCCACTTCTCAAGCTTTTGCTGCTTTCTAACTTCCTTAAAACTTTGGGGGTTTTTTGACAGCTAATGTGTCCTAATAGCTAGCTGCTGCCAAAGCTGTGGAAGACTTTCTTCATACTGACATTCCTCCTTACACAAGCCCTGACACTCATTCAATTTTGTGAAGAACCAGTTCAGGGAGTTAAACTGAGAGCAAACACGTGTACCTGTGTACACATATGCTAATTTAGATATAATTTTGTCTCTGCTTTTTTATCTTCTGTATCATCTCTCTGCAGGGTCATATGAGGGGTAGCACTGTTAAAAAAAGAAGTACCAGGAGTGAATGGCCAGGGTGTATGAAATGGGGCTGTTGTTCCAAAGGGCAACTACCTGTAGATCAGTTTAGCTCTATCATCAGACTGCATTTCTCCATGTTTTCTACATAGGGTGTCTCTTGTGATCAGTCTTAACTGCTTCTCTCTAACAGATTTATTTTAGCTACACTGTTCTGCATTCACATCTCCTTCTCTGTGGGAAGAGGACTAGCCCCAAACTTTTAAAACCCTGTAATGCACATTTAAATAGATAGTATTTCAGTGAAAAATAGGAAATACAAAATAGTTAATACAAACTGTACAAAACATTAATACAAGTCCCCACATTATTTTTTCTTTATGTATAATTAAAGACAATACTGCTGAGACAATTAAATATCAGCTTTAGTAGAATATTTTAATATTAAAAAAGCCTACTTTGTCAAATTCTGCCTGCAGAGTGTTGAATTCATTTTTGGCTTGCTGTAGCTCCTGACCAAGTTTGTTTCTTATCTGGTTGCACTGCTGATCCAGTGTTTGTAAGGAACGTTGCTGACAAGAGAGTTCCTAGAAAACAGTAGTACAGTAGCAAAGAAATAAAACACGACTGCAACAAGGCTCTGTTGTGATTACTGGAACGATAACAACTGATTTTCATTAGCAGATAGATGCTGCCTGCTCAGAGACACTTGTGTTTACACAGTAAACAGTAGTTTAAAAACAACTTTGATGTATGCTGCAAATGCCACACAGGTAAGAATGGCCCTGATTTATGTCATCTGCTTAAATACTCCATTAAAGCAACATTCCTATCACGGAAAAGGAAAAAAATAATCTTAAACTAGTGAAAGTACTGGTATTAAAATTCTTCATCTGAAGTTTCATATAAGAATTATATTACCCTACAAGTAGACAAATTCATCCTTGTTATTATTTACTTATCATACTACAGGGTTGATTTTTTATAGGTAAATTAGTCTTAAAATAATATCATGGGACTGAGCAACAAGATAATCTTACAAGAGCAGTCAAGAAAATTGCACAAAAAATAGTGTTCCCAAAAGAGACTTCCTGAAATTTGTAGAAGGACAATATAGTTTGTGTTCATCTTACAACATGCCAAGCAGGCATCCATTAGGATATACAGCTGTATTTATCATGTCTCATGAGGCCTGTTCCTATGCCTTTTGACCTTATAGTTCTGATTCTGCACAGATTTCATGGCTCATTAGGATGTAAAACAAAAAGAGGCAGAGGGTAATAAAAAGCAATGAAGGGAAAAAAACAGGCTACTTATCAGCAATAATCACTATGCAAAAGTTGCAGTACACTCTACTAATGAATTCTAAGAATGCTGTGAAGGAGGAAAGGCAATAAAGCTTTTGTGCTTCTCATACTAGTTTTAGAGTATAGGCGTCGATATATACATATACACATACATAGATACAGAGGCAAGCTGCTTCACTAAAACACACAGTACCATACTGTCACCACTCAAAACAAAACAAAAGACAAAAATCAAACCAACTGAACAACAACCAACCAAAACAAAACAAAGGAAATGTCCACAGTGAAGGAACTAAAGCTTTTTCTGCAATGTGGCTCTGGCCATGAACTCCCTGCACACAAGTCAGAGTATTTTTAGTCAGTCATATCTGTGAAATTAATACCAGCACTCCTTACATTCTGTTCAAGAACAAAAACAACACAAGAGGACCAAGCACTTTCTACACCAGTAAGACATTCAGTAAACAAAGAGCTCTTGGCTATTAGAGAAAGTATGGGTGAATGTGGAACTGTCAAACAGAAAACCTGGAATTATCAATGTTAATGTATGTGTATTTATATATATGGAATTTAGCATTTTTCTAAACAGAACCCAACATAGAGAAGTCTGCAATTGCATTTCCACACAAGAAGGTTACAGAAGCACTATACAATTTAGAGAGGAAAGGTGTGACACCAGCTGGGTGTCACAGAAGCTGACACTAGTAACTAATGCTGAGTAAAGTACATGTAAGCTCCAACGAGCTCTTCTGAAAACCGTGGGTCAGGAATATTTCCTGAGCTTGTGCAAAGAGGTCCTTTGGACCCTGGTGCATTCTTATTAGTGGAATGATGAATACAATGTATTTATTTCCCAAAGCATTCTGGTAATCATTTCTAAAGCTGAAAAGACTCTGCTTTCTAAACACTATGTGTTACAGTATAAGACAGAAACTGCAGAAAACCTTTCTTTCTTAAGACGAATGATGAAAGCAAAAATAAGTGCATCCTCCAGTTTTAGATGTCAAAAAAATTAGTTATCTATGCTAAAAGTGGAGGCTCCTTCCATTGCCAGCAGGCAAACAGCCAGCTCCAGAGTGAAGACCCACATCTAAGGCATCTGGAATAACGTTCCTTCTGAAGGTGCTTGTCTCTGCAGAGTAAAGCAGAGGCCTAAGTAACAAGCTTAGACTAACAGATTTCAGAAATCTGAAGTAAGGTGATATGAATTTCTCCTTTTCAATTTGAAGCTTGGATGGAAACATTTAAATAAAATTTGACAACGTTGGAAACAATGTCCTGATGCAACTCTGAAACTAGCCTATGTTACCATCTGGAAATAAGGCCTGGAGCTTTTCTCACCTTCCTGAAGGTTCATGAAATGCATTCCTGGATTTCATCTGCCTTCTAGAAACAGAAGTGTAATAAGGAACACACCAGCAAGGCTTTCAAAGATGGAATTCAGTAGGATCAGCACCACTATCTAGATTTCACAGAAGGGAAGAATCCCTCCCTGAGGAAACCGCACAGATTAGATTTCCCACATTGCACAAATTTGGATTCTAGAATATGCAAAACAGAGCCTTTAAATGGACTTGACTGCCATATAGTATAAATAAATGAACATTAAGCAAACTTCATAAAATCCTGTAACATCTCACAGATCACAAGCATTACAAAACAAAAAAAAAAAACAAAAACAACAAAAAAAAAAAAAAAAAAAACAAACAAACAAAAAAACCAAACAAACAAAAAAAAAAACCACAAAAAAAAAAAGAGTTCTTCACAGTTAACAGTCTTGCTGAACAACCTCAGATGACAGTGGATTTATGTATTAGTCTTATGACTTTGTTTCCAACCAAAAAAGAATTTTGCTTCACGGGAGCAGTTCTGTGCACGGCACTTAAACTGCCTGACATCCAAGCTATTAGTTATTGAGACAAGCTGTAGCAACAAACAACTCATGTGGAGGATGATGTGCTACTTCACTGAAAGAATGTCTGAGAAATACCATTTTCTTAAATGATCCCACTGAATAGAGTGTCAGTGCCCAAAGGGCGTGCATCAGACATAGCAGAGCTGGTATGGACTGAGTTTGTAAAGAGAAATCATCACAGAAGGTTCATGGGTCTTCAACCCATCTTTTGATAAATATGACTGTATTTGAGTCTTTCTACAGTTTTTCTCATGCTACAACTATTCAAAGATCAGTTCTTTTTATTTACCACTTCTGGACAAAGTTCAGTACCTCTGAGATCCTGGGTTAGCATCTAGACTAACAGACTTTATGAAACCACTTTTTCACTCAAGAGAATTGGTAGGAGCACTGCTCACTGGCCACTCTAGCAAAATTCCTCTGCCAATCATTTTACCTTTCTGGATATATCTTGGAGAAAGCTTTCAGGTTAAACATCTGACACACCACCAGTCATCTTCAGGGCAAGGCTCTTACGCAATCCCTAAAGCAAACTTAAAATGTCCATCTGAAATGGCACTATCACTTCCAAATCTGTGTCTTAGATTTCCTAACACTTATTATGTTACCAAATTTAACAAGAAAAACACAATAGTTTAGATAAATCCAAATCAGTGTCAGTGCTTAACATAACTCCACTCCAGAAAAGTTCCTGGGATACTGATACACTTACCCTCTCTGCAAGAGCTGTCAGGAAGGAAACAAAAGACACTTATGCTAGTCCCAGATATTATCTTCATATTTTTTCCACATAATTCTGTGAATAAAGTCTAATTTCTCACAGATTTGTATCTGTTGGGTCTCTTGCATGTATTCTCTATTGTCTAGTGAATAGTAACATCATTCTGCATCTCTCCAACAGTCTCTTCCCTCTATTGGGATGTTTGCTTTCAGTTTTTCAGTTACCTTTACAACTTTTACCTCTCTATCAAATGTGATTGCAATTAACTGAAAAGCAGATACACAAAATAATCCACATGATTTCTCCTCCTCAGGAAGTCAAAATTTAAAGGTTCTTAGAATCATTAAGGTTGGAAACGACCTTCAAGATCATCAAGTCCAACTGTATACTATATACTAACAGGAACACTAAACCATGTCCTGAAGTGCCTTATCTAGACATTTTTTAAACACCTCCAGAGATGGTGATTCCACCATCTCCCTGTGCAGCCTGTTCCAGTGCCTCACCACTCTCTGTAAAAAAAATTTTTCCTAATATCCAACCCAAACCTCCCCTGGTGTAGCTTAAGCCCATTTCTTCTTGTCCTATCGCTAGTCACCTGGGAGAAGAGACCAACACCCACCTCACTACAACAGCTTTTCAGGCAGTTGTAGAGCAATAACGTCTCCTCTTGGCCTTATCTTCTCTAGACTAAACAACCCCAGGTCCCTCGGCCGCTCCTCATAACACATTTTCTCCAGGCCCTTTACCAGCTTTGTTGCCTGTCTCTGAACTTGCTCCAGCACCTCAATGTCTTTTTTTTTTTTTATACTGTGGTGCCCAAACACAGTACTCAAGCTGCAGTCTTACCTGAGTACTGGGGTATAATCACTTCTCTACTGCTGGCCACACTATTTCTGATACAGGCCAGGGTGCTGTGGCCTTCTTGGCCACCTGGGCACACTGCTGGCTCATGTTCAGCTGGCCGTCCACCAGCACCCCCATGTCCTTCACTGCCTTGCAGCATTCCAGCCACTCCTCCCCAAGCCTTCTTGCCTTACCTGTTGGTATTCCTTTTCCTTTGCCTTTATTTTCTGTTCTAAAGACTGACGAGCACTTTCAGCATTTTGTCTTTGGCAATTCAGTTCTTCTGACAGTCTTTTCACCTTTTGCTCCATCATTTCGACCTATAATAATTTAGTTATCCATCACAAGTGTTAAAAATACAAGTGATCTTTTATTGAAATATATACGTATTCATATAAAAAGACTAATTTCACCTACAGCATAACTTTAGCATAAATTCTCAGCAATCAGAAGTACTAAGCTCGTACTCATTTATATTAGTGATAATATGAATATAGAGACAATATATAAACTTTTATACATATGGTTAGGTGTGTATATACACACACATATATACACACAAAACAACAAAAACATCTTCAGAAAATCAGTGTCTTTGACAGTCTAGAGAAATGTACCGTACTTGATACTAGATTATATTTTCTGTACCTCAGGTTGCTATGAACTAAAGAATGACCACTAACTGCTTAACAACTGCATAGTTAGACTGAAAATATTCTGCTCATTTTTAGAGTGATTTAGGACATTGATATGGACAGGAAAAAAAAAAAAGAGACTAACATATTAGTCTACTTCAACAAGAGTGTTTTTCACAATTTACATTTTAATTTAAAAATCAGTAGCCTATATTCTAGGTTAACCTCCCTATTAAGAGTATGTCAGCTTATCTAATTCACTTTATTATATTAACACTAGATGAAGCAATGTACACCTAACACCCTGAACAGAAAAATGCATTTTTATTACAAAACCAATCTGTTAATGCAAAATGTGTACAACTTTTTTTTTTTTTTTCTTTTTCCAGGGCATAAGTAAAATGGTAGTGTCAACGGGACTGTTCGCTTTTCCAGCATCAAGGGCTATTTAAGGAGTTAGTGAAACAACCTGTGTAATAAGAAAATAAGCAGCAGGTAGCAGTATTGATATGTCTGGTTATTAGGCAGAGACTATAGGAATCATGATGTCCTGTAAGATCAGATGGAAACTTGCCTGCAGAAGGGCTGCAGACCTCACAAGATGTGAGAATACTTGATAACAAAGGAGTTGTGGCTGAGGCCTGTGAGCAGTACCAATGACAGAGAAATGCACAAGGGACATTCCAAAATTGAATTCAGGCTAGGAAGCAGAAAATTAAAATCCAGAATCTCAATGCAGTTCTATATCCAAAGCCTAGGAGGCAAGCAGAGATTCAAGCTCAGTATAAGAGAACAGAAAGGAGAAAAACTTAGGATGTCAGTACCAGAGGAACCTTCCGGGACAAGATGCTGCACTGCACCTTAATGATGGGCTTCACCTCAATTCCAATGGGGCCAGTCAGTCCTACTCCTTCTCTTTCCCAGTCATGTTCCTAGCTATATAACCTTGCCTCTTCCCTTGTGCTGAATTTAATGCCTCTTTAATTCCTTAAAGAAACAATTCAGCTATCTTAAACCAGTAGAAAATTCACAAGGCAAAATTAAATGTCATATCCTAATTATTCAGGAAGTTGAATCATTTGGGGCATCAAATCAATGAAAGAAATACTTTTTTAGAGGAATTGAGCTGTTAGGAGGGTCGGTGCTTTCTTACAAACTGACAATGATGACAGTGCCTTTATATAGTCAGAGTATGTCAAGAATGCAATTTTACCTTACTTCCAGCTCAGACTTCCCCTAAACCAGCTTCTCAGAGAGCTTAGCAATAGCCAAACGTTGCTCTGTCTCTCAAAAGGCAGACTGATTAGCCCTCAACATGCAAAGGTGTATTTGCTACATTGTGGGCAACAGGAATTTTCCAATATACTTAAGTAGCATGTAGAAACTTGCTGACAAAGATGGATAATTATTATACCCTGAGAAGATGCACACAAATATCTTTTATCCCATCTTGTAGATGAATCAAAGTAATAGGGAAAAGTAAAAAGATAGCTGGAAATAAAAGGATTCAAGGAATTATGATGTCTGTGAGCTACCTTCAAATCTGCCAAATTCTGTGAAAAAAGACTTTAGGAAGGTAATGCATCTTGATTAATCAAGAAAAAGGAAAAACTCTTCTTTCTTGTTATCTTTCGCAGTTTGAATTAAATTATTTTAAATATTGGCATTCTCTTCTTCTTCATATGATTATGAGCAAAAATCTGAACAATGTCATGTTTTATAAGTATGCATTTAAATACACTTTGTAAATTCTTAGCTAAGCAAATTTACTATTGTATTGTTTTATTACTATGAATCCAAACTCCTTACAATTAGGTTGTTAAAACCCATTTAGAAACTACATACATTCTCAGTCTTACATGGCATTTCCACCTAGATTTTATTTTACACAAGTAATTTACAGTCCAAAAACACTCTATCCCCACAGCATTCTGTAGTATAAGCAACAGAGAGTGATTTTCAGTAAAGATTGCATGACAGTCTATTTAAGGTCAGAACTTGCCACCAGGTGTCATTGTTGCTCTACGCAACTTGGCCAGAAAATATTTTTCAGAGTTCCAGTCAATCTTGTCTGAGGATGAAAAAAAAAATTTCTTCAGGTGGTATAAGAACCTTCCAGAAAATGGGTGACTGCTTACAAGTATTTACATTTTTACAGGTAATACATATCAAACTAACATATACTTATCAAAACTTGATCCTTGGCTCACAAAACTTATCTGAGAACCTTGGTTCTTAATTAAAATGGCTGAAAACTGTCACATTAATACTGGGAGTGCATTAGTTGTAAGGACAGTCAGAAGATGCATGATGCACAATTTACCTGCGTGGTAGATTGATCAAGCTGTGTGCTCATCTGAGTCAGTTTTTCTCTGGTTTTGTTCAGAACTTTATCCTTCTCTGTTAATTCCAATTTCATTCTGTCCAGCTGCAGTTCAGTCTCTTGATGTTTATTCATGTGGGATTTATTCACTTTTTCTTGAGCTTGCAGTTTTTGTTCTAGGTCTTTAACAGTGGAATTTAACTCTGAATTTTAAAAAAAGGTAAGGATTAAGGATACTTTCTGCTTTGAAAGGTACATCTTCAAGGTACTCAAATTTCCAAGTGTCTACACATTCTAAAATATTTAGTATGCTTGATAACAATCCAAGTTCCTGGCACAGGCAGACACCCTGTAAAACGTTCAGCAAGCTAAACCAAAAATTTCAGCTCTCTTCTATTGCTACATCAGTGACTGAAACTATTAAGACCAAAATGCGAGCCCAGGCACAAATGCTGAAAAAGCAAAGACAGTTTGTTGCTCTGCTGGTCTACTTCTGTTTGGTTGGTTTTATTGTTGTTTTTAAACACAAAGAAATAAGTCAGTTGACTTTTTTTTTTTTTTTTTTTTTTAAGAGAAGATATCCACTACAAACATTCATTTGGGGCATCTGTGAGCCTCTGTTTCCAAAAGGCTTTTCAGCTATTAGGAATTTGTAAATAAAATATTTTCTAGTTTAATCTTCTTCCTGTCCCAAATCAGCATGTATGTAAAGCAAAAGCAGATGATCTTGTCACAATACACCTCAGTAAATTTACCTTCAAAAATCACAACATAATTTTACAGTAGAAAACATTAGTCAGCTACAGGGAGTGTTATCCACACTTACTGTTATCTGGTGATTATTTTTGTAAAAAATAAACAACCAACCAAACAACAAGAAAACAAACACCCCCACACACGCCCCAAACAAAAAACAACCAAACAATGCACTGTCTTCCTGATGAAGAATTTATATGGCCTCCTATTTGAAAATGCTGCCTAAATTGAAGTATTGCATGTAGGTATTTTAATAGTTTGGAGGGTACAGGAATTTGTAAAACAGTCCTACAAGAACCAGTTGTTAGAAAAGCTGTTCCAAATAGTAGGCTAATATTCACCCAATCCACGATAAACCAACCACTTGCCCTCTTCCGTCTATCAGATGTGAGGAATGCTATTTCTTCGTGCCAATACACACAATACAAGATCATATCTTGCTTTTTTGTTGTAACTGTCACATCATACTTCATTCTGTGCTTCTGGTAACATCCATTGTGGATCAACTCAGTTATGCATTAAGCAGGTTCGATCAATGAATATTTAACACAGGTATTGCTCAGCCATAAATGTTAAGAGTCATACAAAATTAAGGAAGTAATATAATTGAATTTAATGGCGAGATGTAATGAAAACCTGATGAGTATTTTAACTCTGTTTTAATAACATTGTTCCATGATAAATGGAATTATTGAAGAAGGCCACTTTCTTTTTACACTGTCCCCTACCCATCCAAAAAATATAAACTCTTTCCTTCTAACTCTCACCCTCCTTCTGTAGAAGATACCACAGCTTGTGGATAATCTGTGCACTGACTGATCATTGAAAATACACACACCAGCAGCCAGCTGGGCTAACTGCCAAGGCAACAATAGGTATCGCTCTCTTTTCCTTGCTAAGACACTAATTTCACTGCCTCTCTTCTATCCACACACCAGCTTTCATGAAACCATATAGGAAACTGCCTCTGGGTTTTAAAGAAATGTATCAGATACCTTGGTTCTGTGCTCTTAGCTGGATCATGAGCGAAGAATTAGAGTTCTCAGCAAAGCTGTTGTCAAACTTGTCCTTCTCTGATACTATACTAGAATTTGATTCCCATTTGATTTCCCATTGTAAAGAGGATGTGGTAGAACTTCCCCTCGCAGGTGTTTCTTGATTTCTAGATGGTGTCTTTTCTTGTTGCCATGAAAACACAGATGAGGAAGCCTGATGCCGAGCAATCTCCCTGTGACTCAAAGAGCTTTGAGGATGAGGTTGATTTATTTTCTGCATCCAAGGGAAAAAAGGATATACCTTTATACAACTCCATATCCAACATATAACAACATAATTTATTAATAGATTACAGATTGCAGTTATTTCACATTTTTAACGTCACATCATCCACCAGTGCAAACCACCGATTCATACAGTATAAAAAATATGAATAACTTTAGCCCAAATATCTAAGAATAGCCGAAACTTATAAACACAAAGGAATCTTTGTGGGATCTGTGTATCTATGTATAACATACCCAGATTTTTGTCCTTTTCAAGAGAGATCTCATCATTTACCTCCTACATTTCAAAAATGAAGCCTACATTTTTGCTGATGAGTGCTGAGACAGATAAGCTGCAAAAAATATAGAAGTCTAGACTAACACGTGCGATATCTAACCCCCATTCAGCTCTTCAAACACAGGTGAATTCAGAATAGATTTATTTATTTAAACTTATACACAGAGAATACCCCCAATTTGCAATAATAAAATATGCCAGGTACCAAAACCCCTGCTGCATTTTTAACCAGACTTTCAAATGCCTCTCATTTGATTTTTTTTTTTTTAACTAAAACCTTAAACCAGGTAATACCCAGCATGACTTCAGAGAATGTGTTATGTAGGAACAGCTGTGCTAAGACCAGAGATCTACATAGTCCAGAATGTTGTGTCTGATCCTGTAATTCGTTTATAGCTAAAAAGCATAAAACCCTAACCATGCATATAGTAACTGTTCCACTTATATGCCATTTAAATTTACAGAGTTTGAGACAAAAGTTTGAATCCAGAAAATTGAGAATTAATAATTGTTTTTTACCGAAATACTTCACACATACTTTTACTTTTAGATCTGTTTACATGATGGACTTTTTACAATACTCTGTGACAGAGTTCTGCCATTTAACACAGTACAGTGCAATAAAACAGTTTGTTTCAAGTATGCAGAGCTGGTACTGTAATTATGCTTTATGAAAAGCAGAAAAGTGACCATTCCCTGGGTCATCTCTGATCCTCACTCATCTTTGTACCATCTGCTTCTACCATATCTGTTTGGAGACTGGATGAACAGAATTTTCATGAAATATTCAAGATGTGAGAATCACTTGGCTACATATGGGCAAAGGACATTTTCTCATTATTTCTTAATTCTTTTCTTAAAATATTTTTCACCGTTGCTGAACACAATATTGAAACTTTCAGAGAAGTAGCCACAATAATTACTGAATTGCTTCCTGGAATCATGTATTAAAACCGGAGTCTGAATGTACTGGATAAGCATTGTTCAGATTATGTTTTCCAGATGCATCACTTCACTTTTTCTTCACTGAATTTTACTTACCATTGTAATTATTGCAATTATTTAGTATTACAAAATACTGTGGTCTTCAAACATATTATTCAACTCTTCTTCAGATCACTAATGAATCTGCTGAATAGCACAGTTCCCTGCACCAACCCTTTTCAGACTTCACTGTTGATCATTCCCCAGCTGTAAAAACCAACCATTTATGGCAGTGCCCTCCATCTTCACCTTTAAATTTGCAAGAACTCTCCTTTATTAAAATTTTGTTTATTTCAGTGTATTGTGGATATCCAACATTATATTAAGTCACACAACTCACATTTTCTCTGATTTATTCTTAAAAAGAGCTAAAATATCTGAAAATATGTAAGGCATTATTTTCCTTTACAAATAAATGGATGATCTTTTCTCCACACACCATACCTACAGAGTATAAATAAATGTATTGCTTTAAGTTTCTAACAATTTGCCTGGGACAAAAAGTTGACCTGAACTACATTTCCAGGAATCAACACTATAAGCTTTTTTTTTTTTTATAGCATCATTCTTGTCAGCTTCCAGTGTCGGAAGAATATAATAAGTTGCACATCACAGCAATACCACAGTCCCAAACTGCAGCGTCCTATCAATTCATGGGTAAACATTATCTGTATCTGGTGGGTTTGGGTTTTTTTTTTGTATTACTACTATTCATTTTATCAATCTATTTTAAGACTACTTACTTTTTCAATTTGAGGCTGTGCAAGATTCAATCCCAATAAGGAAAGGTTCTTATAAAGAAAAATTTTCAAGCCCTTAGATAGGAAATACCAAATAAAATGTGATTTCAGCTCTTCTGCAATGGCCCATTTTCCCTGAGGGCTTTCACATCCCAATCATCTATTGGCCTCAGAGATTCCCTAATAAACTTCCTACTACTTACGTGTCTGAAAAATGTACTAGCTTTTACTTGTTAGCCGAGTTATTTCTCATAATCCTTTCAAGGCTATTTTATTATCTTATCATATTTAACTTGGCCAAACTGACACTGTTTTCTCTTGTCCTTCCTTGCACAAGACTTACAGGTTTTGAAGGATGTGACTTTTTTTTCTTTGTCCTTCTTTCCCTTACTATTCAATTATGCTGGCTTTTCTGAATCCTCCAGGATTACTTCTGAATGGCATTGCACACAGATTACTAGTTAGGTTTTTTTTAATTATTATTTAAAAATAATCAAACATATACCCTTAAGGAATGTAGAATATTTCACTAGTTTTCCACTCCATTTTCCAAGTTCACTCATTAATTGCTCTCCCAAAAGATACTTACCTTAACCTGGATGGTTCTCAGTTCTAATTCTAGCTTTTTTCTTTCTTGAACTTCCTTCTGGTATTTTTCTTCTAATTCTTCAAACTTAGCATCTACAAAGATATGATGAATACTACTTCATAATCTAAATTAGAACATAGGTAATCTTTCCAGCCTATTGTTATCAGAGGAATTATATTAACAGCTATCAAAAGGATCAGTTCATAAGGAATAAACCACCATTCAATAATTTAGGACCTCAGGAGTATCTGGAACTTACATTAGAATGAAAACACAACTCTTAAATGTAAGGATCCAATGCCAGAGTATTTTGGTATCTCTTTCTAAAAAATGTGTATATATTTTATGTACAAACATTTAAGAAATAAATATATATAACAAGCGTTACATTATACATACACATATAGAATATATACTTTTTTTTTTTAAGTGCTCCTACCAGCAGCCCAATAGTATTAATATTACTAAGAAATTACTTGAAAATAAGGCTGGCTCTTTTCCTCAGTTCCTTTTGAATGCAATAGGAATTGGACAAAGAATTTATTTAGGATTCTTCCACTGAAATTGTAAGAGAACCATATTAGTCCAAAACAAGTCTCACTTCCCTTTTCTTGAAGTTATATATAATGGAGATTTTCTCTCAGGAAAATCCTAGAATTAGCATTCTAGGAAGAAGCTGATGGAGGGGATTGTCTCACTCTACACTGCACTGGTGTAGCCCCACCTCGAGCACTGTGTGTGTTTTTGGACACCTTAGTATAAGAAGGACATCAAACTACTAGGGTGTGTCCAGAGGATGGCAAGGAAGATGGTGAAAGGTCTTGAAGTCACATGGTTTGTTCAGCTAAGAGAAGGCTGAAACATGACCTCATCACAGGCTACCACTTCCTCAAAGGGGGCAGAGGTGCTGATTTACTCTCTAGCGACCAGCGGTAAGAGAAAATGGAATTGCAGCTGCATCAAGGGAAGTTCAGGTTGGACATTAAAAAAAAGGTCTTCACTGAGAGGGTGGTGGGTCGCTGGATCCCCAGGGCAGTGATCATAGCCCCAAGCCTGTCAGAGTTCAAGGAGCATCTGGATGATGCTCTTAATCATATGATTTAGTTTTAGGTAGTCCTGCGAGAAGCAGAGAATTGAACTTAATGATCTTTATGGGACACTTCAAACTTAAGATAATTTATGATTCTATAATCTTAAAGACTTCAGTTTTCAAAGGGAAAAAATCCTCCCCAGCAGTACCATTTCAAATAGTCATTTTAATAATTTATCCTGGTTTGTGTGAGAACAGAACTAATTCTGCTCAGTAATTTTACCTTTCAGCTCAGTTCTTCTAATTAACTGCAGTTAGCAGCCTGTTTCCACAGTGTCTGCTGCTGGCAGTGATAACACCCCATGTTTAGAGTTACTACCAAGGATTAGTGTGCAGACCAAGGTCACTGATGGATCTTGTGCACCACACTGGGGGGTGCAGAAAGCAAAAGGCCACACCTGCAGGGAGGAGCAGACAGGACAGGTGACCCCAAACTGACCAACGGGGTATTCCCATTATTTTCAGTATAAAGCTGAGGGAACAGGAGGATCTTGCTCCATTTGATGGCTCAGCTCAGCTCTGGTCCTCTTCGTTTCTTCCTCAGCCAGCATCCAAGAGGGACTCTGTCCATTTTGCTTCAATCCTTATCTGTATGTTCCTGAATCTGGTCCCAGAATCAAGCTCCTGAACACAGTTCCCATCTGATGCTGGGCCCAGTCTGGGACTTTCCCAGTGCCTGCTCCACAGCATCAGTTGTGATGTAACTGCCATCTGGAGGGGGACTGGGTTCAGTACTGGCGAAAGGGCTGCCCCAATCCTAAACCATGACATCATTTTAATCTAATCCCTGTTTCAGGACTGCCACACTTAGTGGGATGCTTGACACTGCCACTACTGTATCAATTTTCAGATATGTATAAAGAAATTAAAAGGAACAAGAGTGCAAGAAAGTATCTCAGATTTCCCATTGGAGCACGAGTGAGATGCCAAACTCATAGAGCATTTGTCCACAACAAGGAAAGATGTAACAGCATATGTAAGGGTGAACATATCAAAGTTTTTCAGCATAGACAGCATAAGGGTGTCTGGCTACAGAACAGTTCTCCAGTTAAGGAAGCTCCCCCCGCCCACATTTCATTCAAATATTTTAAATCTGTTTCACATGACTAATTTGAAGATAGAAGTGATACTTTGAAATGGATACAGTACAGAATTTGTGCAGATCATCATGCACAATAATAGCCTAACAAAAAATACTTTTTTAAAGGAATAGCACATATGACTGTTGACTGAACTTTAAAGTAGCTGCATGCACATGAAGGAAGAATTGTGCTCTTCAGTGCATAAAGAGAAGAGCCAACGCTAGAAACAGGAATTCAAAAAATGATGCAGTCTTTTGATGGATATTCCTATTACTATTCCATGTCCATCAATATACTGCTGAAAAGATGTATTTTCATTAAGTGTTCAATCTGCACTAATAATTTTTAAACTTGGAACCTGTGCTGCTGTGAATTAGACTCATAATAAACTATATAATTGGGACTAGGCAACTCAGAAGTATAATGTTCAAATTACTTCATCTTTCAAGAAAACTGACAGTTAACTATCTGTGCTAGATAAAAAAAATAATAATTTACCATTATGACTTTGACCTGGTGTTAAAGAAGCAGCAAAAACTTTCTGTGGAGTGCCACTGAATGATAAGTCTCCTGCAGTCAATGTTTGCTGACTTCTCTCAAGCTCACATCTGTATCTGTTTAGGAAAGAAGCAGCAACAGAAATTAGTAAAAGGTCATTATCTATTTTTAGAAGCCTGAAATACACAAATGAATTATACGACTTCAACAACATAGTTTAAAGATCAAGTTAAGATATGGGTACTGACAATTTTTTTTTAGGTACTATAACACAAGAATATGAACAATAGATTTTATTTAGAGTTTGACCATATTTAATCAATTACATTGCAGTCAAAACTGAAGAAACCAAAAGTAGATGAGAATCAGAACTGCTGAAGATCTCACTGTATAAAGCTGTAGTCCAGCTAAACACACTCAAACCACTGTAAATATTCAGAATATAAACCTCTTACTCTTCAGTAAGCATCCTTATAGTAGGGAACATACTAGGTTTATTCAATGTTCTGATATGGCACACTTTGAGAAACCTATGCACACCTCATGAAAGTGGCAGGGAAGACCCTTCACCTGACAGTGTATTTTTCACATATTCCATTTGTACTGCTGCCCAAAACACCACAGCAGACCCATTCCAGTGACCTTTGTGAGCACGAAGAGTTACAAGCTCATCCAGTGAGGCAAGGTAACTAGTTTGGAGGTTATACAGCAACTTTGGTCCTGCCCAGCAAGCACAGGTTGTCGATAAGACAATGGTTCGAGGCTGCAGCTCATCACATTAGTAACTCCACACCTTGCCTTTCCCTCTCCCTTTTACAGCTCAACATAAAGAGCTCCTCTCCCACTGGAGTGTCAGGAGCTATGAAGTAGTAAATAATCAGTTACCAGCATAAACCAAAACAGAACCAAAAACAGTTGCCAAGATCAAGCTACATTTAGTAATTGACAAATTAGTGATTGACAAATAAACAGAAACATAAAAGAAAAAACCCAAAGCACAAACAACAAAAACCCCACCCGCACCATTAAGAGACTTGGTATCACATATTAACACCTCTCTGGGACAGTTATTCTGCATTACTAGGACTAACACAACAGTTTATTGAATAAACAGAATACTCAGCCTTATTGACACACAAAGGTTCAGAAATACTTTTATTCAAGAACCAAGGGTGCCTCTAGTATGAGAGCAAGTTTAACAAATGGCAACACTGATTTAAAATGTCCCATTTCTGAAGCACCCTCAGAAGGATTTTAAGTGTGTCTGTATTACAAAAGATTCTTTTACTGTATGAATTGCATTCTACTGCTACAGACAGCACACACATACTGTCTCAGTAATAAGTGTTCACAAGTTGAGGTGTTACAAATTAGGCACTTTACCAAAGCAACAGGATTCAATTATTCTGTCACAGCACCCTTGCTTTTGGCAGCTTACTCTTCCACTCCGATATATGTTCATGCCTCCTCCTTTCAGTGGTCAAATTTTATCAGTAATCTTGATCTTAGAATGAATTGTAAACACTTTGCAACTCTAAGCTCTCTGCAGGTTGCTTTTGCCAGGTAACTCAGTTGTAGTAGCTTTTTGTTTGTCTAAAAAAATCACAGAATGAACACCTCCCTTTTCACACAACACTGCAGAATTCCCTCAATTTAAACAGGAACTATAGGTGCTAACTGCTTCAAGTGGCACACAGATTTATGTAGAAGTCCATATATCCAAGTGTGCATGAAGAAACTGGATAATGGTTTGAGATTTTGATCAAAAAATATGAATTAAGTATGAGGTGAAGAGAAAATGAAAGCCATGAAGGATACATTAAATGAGTAAAACATGAGAAAATAGCCGTTGTAGACAGGTTAGAGACATACAGCAATCCCTCACCTTTTCACTTCTTGTTCTAACCTTTCGATGTCTTTCTTGCTGGAATTCAGCTGCCCTGACTGAATGTTGACTTGAGATTCTTTTACTTGAAGATCATGGGAAATTTTCTGTTTCGCTTTCTCAAGACTATCACACAATTCCATCAAGCTCTGGTTCTCTCTTTTTAGTGTTGCAGCTTCATTTTTTTCATTTTCAACCTAGTTGGAATATAGATAATTTCAAAAGTGTCTCAAGTCTTCTCTACATTTCTGTGCAGTTATTGTTTTAATAACAAAAATTTTACATACTGTTAATTTCTTCCTAGCATTTCAATATCCTGACAGCACTGAAAACCTCAGATATACAAATTGATTAAATATTCTTGGGTAGAAACAAAATTTCTCCAAATTCAACTCAGTAACATTAACAGGTATTTATTGAGTAGACAAGCTTATAAAAAAATGCATCAATCCTTAAATACTAATTATAAGCACCAGTCCACATTCTTCACTGATCATCTCGCTTCTCTTTCCAGTGTACCAACTTCAGCAACCAGATACCTTGACATCAAAAGCACAATTATTATCAGGAGTCATGGCTTTGAAACTGGAAGCAGAGCTTGTAATAGCAGAGATGGAAATAGTAGAGATGTCCTCCTCTTCCCCTCCAGCTTCTGAGGGGTAGGCTACTATCTGAAGCTTTGATGCCTCAGAGTTTTAAAGCACACCTGTTTGAGTGCAGTCCTTTTTGTTTAGGAAGCACAGGAGTTCCTTTGGATAGTTGAAATAACTACCTGGAAACTCACAGGAAGAAACTCAAAAAACCCGCTAAGCTTAAGTCACAAGACAGGGAATAAAAGGTAACCTTTGTAAATTGCCTCAGAGCTGTATTTGAACATTACAAAACAAAATTCAACCAAAGGGGTCACTTCTGATGTGAAGCACAGCAGGACTCTAACTATGAGGGTCTCCAGTTTCTTGTTTATATTCCTAACAGGGTAAAGTCAGGTGAAGTATAAAATTACATCTCTAAAAAATTAAAAATAAAGCCAAATCCCAAAATACAGTCTCTACAAGGAAAACAATGGAGAATTACATAAACTAGATAGAAGAGCATAGGTATCTGTAGGCAAGGTGAAACAGTAACAGTCTGTTAACTCTGCAGCTCTGTTATATAAGCCAGGCCTAGCCATTATTAACATTTTTAAGAGGTGTAACAGTAATGTAGTTCCTTTTCCTAATCATAAAGAGGTAGGGAAGTCTTCAAGTAAATATAAACCCCTGGCTATGGGCAATCATGCCAAACACAATAGAATTCCTACCTCCAGTCTAACAGTCAATGAAAGCCAAACAGAAGGAAGAAAATTAGTATGAAGTAACATAAAGACAAGGAGTTTATATTTCTCTGCTACCTTTCCAGTCACTGGGAAGAAACAAAACACTAACCCACCCCCTAACAACAAGTGATTGGCACGGAGAATGGCATTCTAGGGAAAGAACTGCAGCACCTATATTACCTTCTGTTTCTGTTTCTGCAAAGCTGCCTCCATGGATTCTAATTGGAACTGTCTTTGCTGACGCTCCTTTTTAAGCTTGTCTACTTGACTTTCCAGCTCCTGAATCTTCTGAAGAACTCTGGGGGAGAGGCCTTCTTTCCATTCCTCCACAGCCCAGCTCATATTGACAAGATTCTCATTAAATACGAAATGGCTAGTACAGTGGCTAAAACACAAAGACAACAATAATTAGACCTTGAAAAAGATTAATTACACCTCCCTTTTATATACATTGCATTTTCTAGCTTAGCAGTGATTAAAACACAGTACTTCACAACCACACAGGCTTCCTGAGCTAAACACCAACCAACAATTTTTAATAGTAGGTCCTACTTTGACACACTTTGGTACAGTTGAGATTTTTAAAACCTCCCCTAATCAACCTCCTAACAATTAGCAGTGTTTATATTCTTATCGTTGCATTTGACTACCGTATTTCACACAGTTTCTCTTCACATCCTATTTCAGCAGTCACAATGCAGAAAGTCTTTAGCACTTAAGACTCCATCGTACTTTAGTGGTGTTTAACCTGCAAGTCTTGAGAACACCCACAGCTTCGGTATAGGGGGCAGCTATGCTTGCTTCTTTCTTCACACACATTTTTCAAGCCCATACTGCTGATCTCAGGACATTGAGAATGCTCTCTACTGGCAGGAACAGCTGTTGGACGCTTCGTCCTTACGTACGCATTTTCACACAGACGATTTTATTTTTTCGTTGTTGCAATGACCGCCTTTAGAGGACCTGACATAGCCTTTTTCCCTCGAGACTCCAGCATAGATTAGTTACGAGACGAAAGCGATTTCGGAATAATGAAAACTGGAGAACAACTAAGGGCGGACAGAATCCACCAACCGGGATGCTCAGGATGGCATCTCACTGGGCTTGACCCTCGACCGAGGGAGCGGTTTCCCGGCTTTCCCGCCAGCCGGGCGCCCGCAGTCCCTTTCCCAGAGACACAGCCCTCCGAAGGCAAGCACGGCCCACGCTCCCTCCCTCAGAGACAGCCGGCAGCCAGGCCCTGCTAACGGCGCCGCAGCCCCCTCAGGTGATCTGACACCGACATATCCATCACTCACTCACCGTCAAACACTGACCGGAATCCAGTAACAATCACCCAGACCCCGGCTGCTACCTCCCTCGACCCCGGCCTCAGAGCCCCTCGCTACCGGTACCGACGAGCGCAGCACAGCCACAATTCAAAGCTACCGCTACCCCAGCGGCCGTTTAGTCACGCCCAAACAATAGCGCGCCCGAGCGCGCTGATTGGTCCGGCTACGATGCCGCTCGCCACGCGGACCTCACCTCGTTAGCAATGAGAGCGCAGCTTCAGGTCGCCGGCCCTCGTGATTGGCTGGTTCGGAAGCATTCAAACTCCATTGGAGGTGGCAGCGCAGGGGCGGCTCGTGATTGGTCCCGGAGGACGCTGCCCAAAGCCAGCTGGGGCGACCGTTCCTGAGGGAGCTCCGGTCGCCGTCCCGGGCACTGCTGCCCGGGGGGTGAGAAGCCAGCCCGCCGGGAGAGCTCTCCGGTCAGGTCCGCTGCGGCGGGAAGGGAAGGGCTGTGAGCAGAAGCGCAGCCAAAGGGGCAGCAGGTGTCACAGAGGGGGCAGGAGGTGTAGCGGCAGCGTCAGGTCTCCTATCCAAAAATCACTTTCCCAACCCAGCAGAGAGCCCGCGCTTTGAAAAAGAAACGAAACGTGCCCCGGTGCTGTCCTGATGCTAACGCGTTCACTTGCAAAGATCGACGGAAGGATCACAAAGTTGTTTAGTATTCAGTTCTGCCCAAACCGCTCCTGGGGGCTGGGGTTGTTCGGAGGGAGGGGAAGGCAATTCAGCCCAGTATTGCACATTTTCTACCCTAAAACAGAAACACGAAGAATAAACCCCCCACTTTTTCAAAGTATTTTCTAATGGGGATAATAGGATGCAAATGACAACAGCGAAGGATTAAGAAATCTAAAGCTTCTATCAACTTTCCTGGGCACCTGTGACTGTTTTCCAAACGCTTCTGGTGTTCCAGTACCTGCCCCTATTGCTGCCGCTCTGAGAGGGTTTGGGGTTTGAAACAATTATGTTTTCCATTAGAATGTGGGAATAAATGATCTGATTATCATTACAACTAATTAAATGTCTTGCCTCTCGTAATTATTCTGAGAATATTTACTCAAGCACTGTTCTTTTAATCATATTAAGGAAATTGAGTTAAACAAATCTTCCTTGTTAAGTTAAACAGCTCACCAATCAGCTCCCAAGAACTCTGATGATAAATATGGTGCGACAAACTTGCTAGCACATTGTTATGAAATCTCTAAACTAGTTCCAGAACAAAACAAGCCATCACATTGATGGAACTGATCCAATCATAAATACCTCTTAACAAATTACAATTAAAAAAAAAAAAAAAAAAAAAAAACTAAAAAGTTCCATGGGGAACTTTCTGTACTCTTATTGATAACTCTGCAGGCATTACTGAGGGAACAGCGCAGAGGAGCAGAGAGTAGGGGAAGAGTGAGAAACCTCTAACATAGTACTGGCAAATACTTTGTGAAAGGACCAGTCTGAATTTAAGGGGATCCTCCACTTGGTGGACAAGGGGCAACTGCTCTGTAAGAAGTAAATATTCATATGCTATATTCAGTAAGAATTTCTTACTCAATAGTAACAAATGTTACCTAATTAATTGTAAGTTAATCAATAGGAGAAGTTGAAGAGTTTTCCATTACTGCACATGTTATTAGAGTGGGACCATTGATGGGCAGGGAGCACCAGCATTTAGACTGCTGCATTGTGATGAATCTCTCAGGGAAGGCTTCAACGAACCAGCTTTAAATTCAAAGATTGATGGCATATTTTTTCAGAAGGAGGAAAGTGAGTAGAGACAGTCCTCAGGGCTCTTACAAGGCATGAACAACGAAAATCAGCTGCTGTGTGTGGAGCTTTTAAGATGCAGTCTGATGAATACCTGGATAGCTGAGCCTAAGAAAAAGGAACCTGACCACTGTTTTAAACTTAAATATGAGAACACTAGTTCTGAAGCTTATTTCTAGGAAACATTAGATTTATACTGGGTTTCTGTTGATAATTATTTACAAATAAATTCTTTCGTATTTGGCATCCTTTACTTGACTATTGCAACAATTAACTAATTATCCTGAAAGATAAAAGGACTCATGAAGAGTACAGAAACTTGCTTTTTTTTATCAATTGTATTTTGCACACTAGCTCCATAAATATTATATATATTCATTATCAAAAGTAAATATATGAAATATTAGTAAATATAAGACTGGAGTATAAGATATGAGAATAAAGTCAAATAGTCTGAACAAATAATAAGTTATAAAGGATGTTAATAGCAACCATCAGTTTGCCAACACTTGAAATTATTTTTATTACTCTCTTCTGGCTAGAAGTCTTGAGGTCTTTCTAAGAGGCTCTCAAAATTCCCTGATTTGGAACACCCTGTGATTTCAAGCTGAAAAAACTACCTCAGGCTTGTGAAGTGGCTTTTCTCTCTCTTTGAAATTCCATTCAGTTCTTACCAAATGTTAAAAATCACCATTTACATTTTCTCACCTGCATTCCTTACTATACTTTTTGGTAAAAGGCCAGAACAGTAAGTAGAAAGCAAAAACCACTAAAGGTTGAATTTGTATTACTGCAGCTTATGTCAGAGCATGTGATGGAACAAAATTGGAAGGGAAAAAAAAGGAAAAGAGCTTCTGATGAGAAAATCCCACCCTGCTTGGACACTACAAGGAACAGAAACCACATAGAGCTTTTTCCCAATATTCTTCCTTGCCAGACTCAGAATCTGTCAGGTAAAGACTATTTCAGCTATATCTATATATATAAATACACATATCAAAGAGTACTTGAGGAGCTGGAGCAATCCCATTCACCCAGAGAAAAGAAAGGAAGGAACCAGGTGCTCTGCACCTGACATTGTTCTAGCTTCCCTGTTGAAGCACTAGAGGTAAATGCTCTGCCAGATTGGGGTGAAAGAGAAGAAAGACCATTTCCCTGAGCCTCACCCAAACCCCACCCTGTACTAAATGATGCCTTTTGCTGCTGGAAAACAAAATTCTCCATCTCTGCCAATGCAGGTAGGTAACTGAGAAGATGGCAGTTTAGGTGTTAGCGCTGGAGCTGCAAGATTAAGTCTGTGCTAATAAAGCCCAATGAGCTACTGTTGTAAAATACAATATTTGATTGCTTGTATACCCTTATATTTCATATCCTTCAATTGTGTTTCTCCATGGAAACCGTATCTTGTTTGGTGACTGAATGAATGTAAAGGAGGGTGCCATTAGGATACAGAGAGGGTGTACACATTAGATTTCTTAACTGTCTAGTTTTACACTCTTAAAAAAAACTCAAAGTGACCTGCACAATCTTTTTTACAGTTCGTTAACAAAATCAGAGACCACAGCATATCACAAATTATAAACTATAACTTTTGTTTCCAAAGGAAACAGGAGGTTTCTCTAGTGAGCATTATTGTAATTCTTACCTACTGGTGGAAACTGCTGCTGAGGGCTCATGTTGACACCAATGCTAGGGTCAACTGGATGAAGGTATTAGTGATAAAATACCTAGAGCTGCTCAATTGTTCAGTGATCACACTGTCTAGTATAGCTTACTACACACCAGTGGGTAGGTTTCCTAGTACTGAGAAGGTGACTGAGGTTACCTGGCTTGTCTAAGGTGGCACGGTGAATCACATTCAGGTGCTAGATAGGAACCCACGGGTGCGGCTCCTGGCAGTTTAAAACACCTCAAGGCAATGTTGCCACATTCTCACCCTCCCTCCTGTCCCCCACCTGCATGCTGCCACTGCTCCCTTATGACAACTTCAGTGCTGATCTGTACGGCCAGGTGAGATGGTTGAAGTGGTAAGGGGTAGTATATAAGGCAAAGACATTTTCTAGTAGCATCAGCTTGTATACAGCTTGCATCTCTAAACTGCTGCACTGTGGAGTCAGATAAACACCAGACCCAGCTCAACAGATGAAACAAATGCAGGAGAGAGTAGACAGGATTGTGGGGACACCAGTTTAGATCAATTAAAACCCTTTCACACTACACATATTAACACCATAAAATAAATTAATGATACTGTTAAATACTGCTATATCTTATGGGCAAGGAGTTATTAGGTTTCGGGGGGCATTTGGTAAGATGGGAACCTTTTTCCTTTATGGCTCACTCCTCCCTGACTTTCATGGGTCCATCTCCTTTGGTCCCCATTTTTGTTAGGACTGTACTCAACTGTACATGGGTATATTTATTCTGAGTATCAGTCTATCCAGTTGAGAAGGAAAAATGGTAAAGACATAAGTGCACTACATATAAACTAAAAAGCATACACCTAAAAAGCAAAGCCATCTCTGCCTCTTTCCATCTTTACCAACTTTTTTTTTAATTGAGGCATATAGAAAATGCCTGCTGGTAAGTTATATTACCTCTTTTTCTTAGGGCTCTCTGTCTTGTTTTTCTTTGGTTTACATTATCTATTGCCTTTAACTCTGCTATTAATTAACTAATTTTTAATTTCTATTTTCCTCAAAGACCAACTCTCACAGTGGTATGTCACCATTATCTGCATGATTGCCTTGAAAAGTCTGAGTTTTACTTCTTTTTTGACCTCTCTGTTCTAAGTTCTTGGTCCTTTATCATGGCTGCCCTTGCTGTGCCTAATCTCCATTTGAACATCACATTCCTATGAACTACCTAAATTAAAACCTTAAGCTCATACTTTGTTTCTCCTTTGTTATGGCCTATATATATATTTATTCTACCCATAGTTGTTATATATATTTATATAGTGTTCTGTATATAACTTTTATGCAGGTATTATCTGAGAATCTATACTTGCTTCTTATTGTGTTCACCTACTGGTCAAATCTTTTATCAGTCAGTGAAACAGTTAAGAACATCACCTACACTACACATTCATGACAAAATAATCAAATTACTTATTAGCCTCTACCTATCTTCATGCTATCTCTAAAATCTTACACCATTTCTCTGTTAAAAAGTTGAATAGATAAGACAAAAGTACACCTCCTTATCTCACACACATTGTAACCACCTCAACACTACCTCTGCCATTTTTACTGGCAAATTCTAGAGTGAGTTTTCAGTAACCCAACTAATTGCAGTGGGAAACCCATCTCAAATGGCCATGGTTTATGAACCACCAACTGAAATGATCCAATAAATTAAACAAATATTCAAGGGAAAAACAACTGCATTCTACTTTTAATGACTTTGGTTATCGCTTGATCTCCTCACCTCTTCCAAGTCTAAATTCCAACAGTTTTATTGGTATTTCTACCATTTTGTATTAAGCCTTTCCAGGGAAAAGTTTGTGTGTGTTTTATTTTTTCCAAGGTATCTATGGTATCATGCAAATGATGGCCAGCATATAAAATAATCAGTATTTATATGTACCTCTTGGCATTCCCAAACAGCTCTAACTTGGAGAAAGTTTCCTGTTAATTTTGACCAAATGTGAGAATGAGAATCAGGGCTCTTTTAGAAACAATATACAGATTTCAAAAAGCTAAGGTACATCTAACTGAGGTTTTATTCTTTACAGTGCACTTCACTGTTAATTTCAGATAGTATTAAAATTAAGCTTCACAGTATTCTCCTATCCAAGCATGATTTTATGCCCATTTCACAGAGATAAGCAAACATTAACAGCTCCATTCAAGTTACACAAGTTTGTAACCATCCCAAAAACTGTATTTTAGATTAGCTCTTTACTTTTTCAAGAAACCATTTATCACTAAGTGGCCAGAAAATATTTTCAGCTGGGTGCCCACAGTCAGACACTTAAATCCATGCTGAGATGCAGAAAGATTATGATTATCAGAAGTGAGCAGACACTAAAATACCCACTGGTGTATGCTGACTTCTAGGCATGCTGCTAAATTAACTTCTGTTAAAAGCTAGTGAATATTCACCCCCCCACCCCACCCCAGGAGACCAAAGTTTTCTGAAAACGGAAGGCCTAATGACCATGCTAAATCTTTTTTTAAAAGTACCCAAATTTATAATCCAGTGAAAACTGAAAAAATGTTACTCATTCTGTCATTAGACTATTCTAGCTTGGATGGCAGTAACAGTTGCATAGGAAGGTATATTCCTCATGTAAATCCCATTGAGAGTACTTACAACCATGGAATCAAAAGTTCATTACTTTACTCACAAATGCTAGAACATTTAATTTTACAACTCTTGCTGAAAAGCTGAGAAGAGGCACAGGTATTAAGTCAGTCCTCAGGCAGAATACAACTCTAAGCAAACTAGAATATTCAACACAGCACAGTTTATTTGCACAGATAATCAACCAAGACTTTTTCTGGTCTACAAAACTGGGTGCTGGCTTACTCGTGATAAGCCGTAGAGTACTATAACATGTTAGCTCATGCTTGGTGGCAACAGGTTTGTTTTCCAAGATTGTGTAATCCAAATTCCTTTTCTAAGAGATGATTTTGAGAAGCACTATTAAATAGAATAATTAATGAGAGCGCAGAATACTAGAGAAGTAAACTTTTTTTTTTTTTTTTGGTAGTCTCTTCCCTGTGGTAAGCGTCAAACATTAGAACTATCATTTTATAAAGAACAAATATGATTTTAGGAATGGGAATTTCTATTAGTACACTAAGTTTCTGCTTATGTTAGAACCAAGGCAGCGTACCCAGCTGTACAGAGACATGACAAAGATTTTAGGAACACAGTTAGGGTCACATTTACAATACAAATCGGTAATGTGTTGCAACTGCATTCTTTGATTTGATTGTAATGTAGATGACTGTAAGACTAATTAAACACCATCTACTGTTCATAGGAGAAACCACCAGCCGTTGCTTAAGCACAGTTTAAAGACAGTTTTATATGAAACAGGTTATGACATGGTTTCATCAGCCAACAACGACTGAGATTTTTCCGTGTTATAACAAGACTGGAGCATTACTTTAGCCTTGGTTTAAACACATTCAAAATATGTTTAATATGGGTATTGCTAGCAAGGTGCTAAGACACTACAAAATTCATTGCATATAGCTTCAGATAATACTGACATAATAAATGTCTCCTGTATTTTGACCCAAATAAAAGCAGTTTTCCTCTGCTGATAGTTAACTATTTGGTCAAGCTGAATGGTGTTGGGCTTTATTGTCACAAGGGTTTTGAGACAACATTCAGGCCTGTGAAATACACAATTCAGGAAAAATAAGTTAAAATCTCTCCTATGCAGTGTTTTCATCTGTATGTCAAAAAGCACCTTCTGAAGGTAACTATTATTATCTCAATTTTCAGTGAAGAAAATTAAGACATGGGGATGTGCTGCTACATGCCCAAGATCAGACTGAAAACTGGTAGCTAAGGTAACTGAGGTACAGTCAATAAGTTATTTCCCGTTTACTCTACTATATTATGTAACATTTTAATAAAATAATCCTGATTAAATTGTAGAATAAAATAGTAAAAAAAAAAAATTAACTTATACTAGATGGAATATTTTGGAGGTAAATTCATTATAGCAAGTCAATAAAGTCTCTGAGAGTTGTTGCCATTTCAGAAAAAAAATAAAATAGAAATTACTGTAACATGATTCCCTATCCAGACTAAAGATGATTGATAGAAGATTAGCCATCAAAGTTTTCTGGACAAAACCAGCACAGGGGTTTGGAAACTGAATCAATGATTTGTATTATTTTAACATCCCATTTTTGAAAAAGCTTGAGATTTAGCATTTTATGAAACTGCTCCTTAAGTAGCAGGTAGGAACTGCTGGTTTTAATCCCAGGGTTTTATGTTCCTGACAGTTCTTGGGGAATGAAGACACATGTAAAGATTCAATGTTTCAGTGGTCTATAAAGTGGTACCAACACAACAGATCTCCTTGTGGAAGTGTCTCTGAAGTAACTGGCTATAATGCCTGGGAAGCTTGATTTTTCTAAAGCACCTACTGCTACAATCTCTGAGAGTAGCATACAGACACTTAATTAAGTCATCTCATCAAAAAGTAATGATCTTCACCATTCCCAGTTTCAGGACCTTCTTTTGGTTGGTTAAGCTTGAAAGACATTTCATTTTTCAGTTTGTTGAGCTGACCTTTTAGCAAAAGCTAACTTGCTGACAAGTAGTCTGATTTTACTTATTCTAGCCGGTTTTATTTCTTCTAGGGTACCCCGTCCTGCGGGAAACCAATACATCAAAGGTCCTCTCCAAATCTTCCCATCTCTCAGCATGTTTTTGCTTCTTGCAACATTGTTTCATTTGCAGTTAAAGTCATTAAGTAAGTTTGCTTCAAATGGAGAGAGACCAATCAAAGTGAAAGTGGCCATCTGAAAACCAGGAATTCGACGAAAAACCTTAAGGCAGCAGCAGACCACCCTGAGGCACAGATGCAAATTTATTGTCTTAAAACCACCATCCTTACACTTGCCCCAGCATGGGGAGAACCTGACAGGACTAAAACAAGTTAAACCCTAATTTTGATGCATGCTAACCTCTCCTGCAACTTACCACTCAGCAGGGTAAAGCTGTTTTTCTGGCATAAAGCTGAACTGTATAAATCCGAAGTATGGTGGCTCTGTGATCCATTTTGTCCTCTCATTCTGACATCTGATGTTTCTTCCAGGCTGTTACTCAAAGCTCAGTATCTACACACAGTCAAGTACAATTTGAGTTAAAACCTTAAATGGTGTCACTTTTTTAGTGCCTCAGTGTAACCATATGTAAAATGGGGATAATTACTTACTTCATTAAGGTGTGGCATTTGTAAAATGTTTGAGAGCCTCAGATGAAAAGGACTTTCCTTGCAAAATGTAATTATAACATTATTATGCCAGAGGTAAGGCATAGGCCTGTGATTCCACATACAGTGTTTAACTACAATTACTTATCTATCAAAATCAGGAATTTGTGCTATTTCTCCCTCTCTCAGCTCCTGATCCTCTTACCATTAATAACCTGAGTAATCCTGATGAATCCTACCAATCTGATCAGGTACTTCTTCAGGAAGGTGCACAAGTAGCAAAAAAGCACAGCAACTCAAAACCAGTTTCAAGTCTCATTTATCATTAGTTTCTATAATTTCCATGGTTTGTGAGTCCTTAAATTCTGGTGTCACAGCTTTAGATGGATACCTGCCTTTGACAGCTATGCAGGTGCCCATCGGTACCATAAGTATTTGTATACTCTGTTTGGAATGTGGCCAATTTTAAATAAATGTAGTCTAAGACAAAAATAATTTTGCAAATTGTCCATCAGCTATGACATGCACGAGCATCTACACTGCATTCCTAATCTTGCACCATTCTTAAGCCTACTTGGTCTGGTGGGAGCCCCTCAGCATCTCTTGGTAGCTCCAACCTTCCTGACGCTACTCATTGCTTCCTAGCGTCATGCACTTTCTGCCCCTTCTCTCTCTTACAGCAGAGATCAGAACTTCCCCGCATCTGCCAAGCACCGGATGTCCTGGCCATTTCATGTAGTTACTGACTGTCACATTTTAAGCCAGCTTCAGGTTTTCTCCTGCAGCAAGGCAGGTGCACAACGTTGGCACCATCGGTGGTCTTCCATGGCCTCTGCACAGCTGGAGGAGCGAGGGTCAAACACCCTTCTTTCTAAAAGAGAGGGTCGTACAGCCAGCGGGAGGCTGAAAGAGGAAAGGGAGGACTGGAGATAAGGAGGGCAGGAGAAGCGCCGATGCTGTACCGCCAGAATGAGGGAGATGACCGGGGAGTTACGGAAGGGCAGGAGAGGGGCGCAGGGTGCGACGCTGCCTACGTGCGGCAGGACCAGGAGGGGGGGAACGCGGGGTCTTCGAGGCCCGCGCGTGCCGCGCCTGCCTTAGCCTCGCTCGCCTCTTTCCCACCCTGAACCCTTCTGGGGGGTGCTCCCCTCGCCCCAGGCTACTGCGGCGGCTCCCTCCCGGCCGCGCTGCCCCGAAGGGCCCGCGGGCTCGCCCCCGCCCCGGCCCCTCCCGCCGTGGGCTGGACAGACACGTGCGCGGGACCCAACGGCGGCCCGCGGCCGGCCCAAGCCCCGCGCCGACACGCGCGGCGTGAGGGGCCGGCGCCCCGCGCCTGGTAGCTCTGCCCTCCTCGGGAGAGCCGCAGCCGGCACCCGCCCGGATTGGCAGGAGCCTGCGCCCTCCTCTTCCTCCCTTCTTTTCCCTCCTCCGCGGGGTGGGTTTCATCCCTCCTCCTTCCTTGGGAAGGGGGAAATAGTTGAAAAAAACCCCAAAACAACAATAACAAAATCCACCCCAACTCCTCCCCCCCCCCCCCAAAAAAAAAAAAAAAAAAAACACCAAAACCCACACACAGAAAAAAAAACCCACCACGCGTCCCCCGCCCCCCCGGGCGCCCCGCGCCCCCCGCGCCCTACATTCCTGGCATTCCTGGGCCGTGACTCCCCGCGCCGCCCCGGCCCCAGCTCGGCCCCGCCGCCTCTGGCTTGCCCGCCCGCCCGCCGGCCCCGCTCGCCCCCGCGGGACACCAGACCCCTCCCTCCTGCTCTATCTCCCTCCTTTCCGCACCCCGCAGGCGACAGCAGGAACTCAGGGCGCCCCGGCCCCCCGTGCCGCCACCGGCGGCCCCAGCTCCCGGCCGCCCCGCCGAAGTTCCCCGTGGTGGCCGGGGCGGTGGCGGGAGCAGGTCACCCTCCCCACCGCCCCCGGGGAGCGGTCCGCCGCGCTCCCCTCCCGCTTCGGGTTCCGCCTGCAGCAGCCACCGCCTTCCGGGCCGGGACAGCCGCCTCCCGCGGGAGCGCACAAAGCCGGAGCCTCCGCGCCGTCCGGGCGGCCGCCGAGCAGGTAAGGGAAGAGCCGCCGAGTTTGCTGGAGTTTGGGCTCGGGCGCGTCCCCGTGCCTATCAGCCACCCGCGCTGACTTTGAAACGCTCCGAGTGACGCCTTTTTACTCTGCGTGTGTGATAGGCAGCGTTTGCGGGAGTCTTGTTCTGCTCAGCGCCGTGCGAGCTGCTGTTTGTGAATTACGAAAATAGCTACTCTTGGGTTACCCGTGCCAGTCGGGGACCTGTGATAAACAAGCCTCGGACAGTCCGTCCAGACTGTGAATTTAATCTGCTGGCCACCTAGATAACATGGCATGTGTATAATCAAGAGGTATTTGTAAGTATCTCGGGCCGGGCTCTCTGCTAGGCTGCTCGTATTTACACGGCGGCGTGCCCGTGTTTGTCTCCCCCCGCCCAGGGGTTTACCTTGTTCTTTGTTAAGTTACAGTCAAGCCCGAACTGGCCGCTCGTCTTCGGCAAGTCTGTAGCGCCAAGTTATAGAGAAAACATCGCGGCGACACAGGGGAGAGTGACATCTGTTCGTATTTCTGATGTGGCGAAGTCAATGAATTTTTAAGATCTCGAACTAGCTCTCTTTCTTGGAGTGTATTTGGGACGAGCGTTACATAATGTATGTGTGGTATGTGGCTATAATGTGTGCTGGAGCTTTCCTATCGAGAACGTTTTATCTTTGATTTGCATAAAGTAATCATATGTTGCCATTATAAGCAACTCTTCGGTTCTTTGTAACTTTAACAAGGTGAGAACAAGCAGTGACCGGTAAAGGCTCAGCTTCAATATGTTCTTGCCCAGAAAGTTTAGTGGGATATTTGGCTTGTAGACTGAAACCATAGCTGAAAGAAATTTTTTTTATCAGAAGCCAGTTCTTTTTTCCTTTAAACTCTGTGCAGATAATCAGTATTGGGTTTGGTTGTTCTGAAAGCACTGTTGTATGCTCAAGTTTCTTCAGAGTTTGGAAAAATATACATATAAAATGGCTCCCCCAAAGCACAAGTTGCCACCTGCCAACCTCCATATTAAGCGAGAAGGTAGTCAGGTCTTCTTAGGGAGGGATGTGAGGGGAGGCAGTCCCAGTAGGGACTGCTTTCTGCTTCAAGATGAGAATCCTCTTAAATATAAGTGTCAGAATAGATTAGACAGCTTTACTCTTGCCCCTTGAGGAGGTCTGTAGCTGACATCTACTGCTTGCTACATGGTGTAAAATTAAAGCGTGTGTTGATATTACGGTAATGCAAATAAGCTATAGGCCCTGATCTGTTATTGGCAGTGCTTTCATTAACTTTTTTTGTTTTCTTTAGGAGGCTGTGCCAGAGTTGCTTACAGGCAGAGGGCACTTGTGTGTATCTAATGGGTCATGGTACAGAAGTTGGGAGCTTTGCAAATTTTATGGTTTGAAGCACGGACTATCAGCTAAAAGATAGTTCCCAAAATCTGTGTCAGAGCTTGCGGCCATCGATTCTGTCACTGCATTTGTGTGAGAAGCTTGAAAGCATGACTGGCTTGATGCAAGTTCAGAGGATCTAGTGGTGCAGATCAAGGCCAGAGTGAGGACTACAGGACTGATCCCAGTACTGAGCAAATTGAGCTTTTGTATGGATGTTATAGTTTTAAAAGTGTCTTTTAAATATTTCTGTAATAGTAGCAGCAGTAGTTTTGGTGCAGTGTTGTTCATGAGGGTTAATTAGCAAGCAGTGTTAATACTAATGACTGACTTTTCTCCTGGTCATTCTCGTCCAGCAGAAGCCCATGAGTCAGTTATCGTAACTTAGTTATAGAAGGACTTTCTATGAAATACATCTGCTTTTGTACACTCAGCAAATTGTCTTGGCTGCCACTCGCTCCTCTAATCTGGGAGAAACTATTTAATATATATAAAAAAAGAGTTGCCTACATACTTCTAGTAACTGTATAGTTTCCTTTTTTTTTTATGTGGCGTTTTGTTTGTTGGTTTTTTTTTGGTGGTGTTTTTTTTTTTTTTTTCCTACCGCTCAGCCAAAGGGGTTGCTCTTCATTCTGTTTCTCTTCATATCCAGTAAGGCTGTGTTTGATTAAATGTTAATCTCATTTTAATCTGGAAATAAGTTTAGCATAGATGTATGCAGTGTGAAAAGTGTACTTGAACTCCAGCTGGAAGCAAGCCCTTCTCTATTGCAAGGGTTAGTCAGCTGAGGGGTTTTTAAGAACTGCTGGTAGTATACAAAGGCAAAAGTTTTCAGGAGGCAGTGCTGCTCGGTAGCATATGGGTCCTAGTCCTGCAAAGACCCACCCATGTGCTTGTGCTTAAATTCATGTTCATGAATAGTGCTTTTGAAACCATGGAATTTCTTTTATATACATAATAGTAAGCATGTATACAAGTCTTTGCAGGAGCCAGACTATAATACTTAGAGTGCAATACATTAATACATGTGTATCCAGCTCAATTATTAGAAGATTTCAACAAGACTTAATTTTTATGCTGAGCAGATGCCATAGAAGTCTTTTTATGTCTAAGTCCATCATGAAGTGCAGCGTGCCTTGGTCTGTTATAATTTGTGGAGTTCCATTGCAACAGCTCCTGATATGTGAAAACAAACCATTTCTCTGTAGAAGTTCCTTCTGTGAGGAGTATGCCTGTGCACAAGGTTTTCTGGAATTTTATGTGAAAGGATCTGGTTCCGTTTTTTTACATCTCCTGGTTCTCTATTCAGAGACTGTGAAAGCTGCTGATTCCACCTCTTACATAATTTAAAAAAAATGCATTAAAAAATAAAAATTAAAGATTAGATCCTAAAGGAACTGAGGTAGACCCAAGACGAAACACAAGATTATGATAAAAGTATGATTTTGGTTTCGCTGTCTAACCCCATCCTGCACTCCGAGCTTCCTCTGGTTGTGTTGGATCTGGTACATCTGGTTTGAGAGTAGACTGTCCTACACAGATGCCCATGTTCTGCTTAAGGCCTTCTGGTCAGCTGTGCACTTGAAGCTGTAGAGGTTATCTATGAGGAGGCAACTCATATGGTCTGAAGGAATAGGGCTCCTCACAAATGTGGATAGCCCCAGGAGCAGGAACTACAGTCCATGACTCTTCCCTTTCCTCTTTCCTTTGGGCTGTAGGAGGGAGTGATGAGAACTCTTTTGTGTGAAAGGATCAATAAGTTGCATGTCCTAGTGTCAAAAAGCTGATATTTAGGTGCTTTATCAGGTTATGGGGGTTTTGTTGACTCGGTCTTCATCTCTTCTGTGAAATAGTCTGATTTTTGAGGCAGTAACAAACACTGTATCTTTATTTTGGGGTTGTGTGCATTATTGGGATGGTTATTTTCTTTTTTTCCTGTCTTTTGATAGTACTTGGCTTGAGTACCCGGTCTCTGGGGACAGCAGTGGGCCTTTAGTTGTGGTTTGTTGGTTTTTTGTTTTTTGGGTTTTTTTTAGCTGTAAACCTACCTGAAAAAATGTATCTTATGATTGAAATGACTGGATAGTTTTGTTATGATTAGCAACCAGAACACAGAATTAGAGCTTGCTGAAAAAATTTAAGCTGAAAGATAACAAGATACACTGTATCTTAAATATATGAGGAATCAAAATTGTTATTGATGTTGTGGTTTTTTTAAATGAAAACTAAATTTGTCTTCTCTTGTTAAACACATACATACTATCTTTTTCTTCTGCTTGCACCTCTTCTGTTTAAATAAAACTTTAGTTAATTTTATTCTGTTTATTCACAGTTGATGCTTTGGTAGGCAAGAAATATTAGTATTGGTTTTACTGGTTCATTTAATATAGCACAACTGAGCCATTTTTCTTCTGCATTAATAAGAATGACTTTTAATATCTATATCTGTTGGTTTGGGTTTTTTTTATTTGGTAATGTATAATGGAATACATTATTAAAGCAAATTTACAGAATTTGGGGATGACTTAATGTGAAAGTTCAAATGATTAGGAGTAGTTTAATTCCATTGTCTTAAATTTCCAGTATCCATGCATAATATAATGAAATTTGGCCCAGTTTTAGAGAATAGGCAAGATAAGATTGTGATGAAATAAAAGTAATGTAACTATTCACATATATGCCATGCCGTTGAATGATGTTGATTGGTATTTTTGGCTTTAGATACATTGGAAAGTAAAGGCGGCTTAAAGAGTGCTCTTTAAACTGTTTCTCAAGGTCAGCAAATCAGTGCTAAAGGTGGCACCTGGGATTAAGGACATGACCATGATGCAGCACAAAGCATGTACAAGGAAGATGCATATTTGTTTTAAAAAATATTTCTCCCCTGTCATTGCTACCCTAATAAGCAGTTGTACATATTATAGTCAACTGTACATGAGCAACTTCTGAAAATACCTAAGGGGAGTATAAACCTAGCACTAATTAAGCATAAATCGGGATAACATTAAGAAAGATGTCTAACCAGAGGATTTTTCTGGAAGTAGTCAGGTATGTGACATGTTGGATGGGTGATGTCCTGGGAAGACGACAACACTGACTTACAGTCTCTGTTCTGATGTCCTGTAGATGTTATGAGCCTTGTGTTCTGCTATTATTGCTGAAGTGAATGAGTTTATATACTGAGCTTTGCTCAAAACCAAGCAAGTCTTTTGCAAACTGCAACTCTCAAGTTCTCAGACAGTGTACTTTTTTTTATGAGTAAGAATTCTTTTTTTTTGTCAGTAACAATGTAAACCTTAAATTACCACGTGATGTAGAAAACTGAAAAAGAGGGCAGTGAATGTGTATGTTGGTGATCTAATAAACTAGATGAATGATGGTGTGCCAAAACTTGCTAATGATGCGAAACTATTTGGATTAGGCAAGACTGAAGAAGACTGAGAAATTGTAAAGGGAATCCAAGAAAGCTGGGTAAAAGGGAAGCATAGCAGATGATGTTGATAAATTCAAGAATATGCACGTTAAAGAGGCTAATCAAATGACTTGGTCTTGTTGCTGGATTGTAAATTAACTATTAAGGTTGGGAGGAAGATTTCAACAATGTTTTATTTGAACTTGCGCACCTCCTTAATGCTTAATATTGGGCAGAAAAGATTACCACAGTCATTGCACAATGCTGTGTTAATAACACAAAGGATGTTATTAAACTGGTGCTCAGATTCACCTGGAATAGTCAATTTGTGATCTTCTATGAAAGAGGAGAGATTGGAAATTATTCATATGAAGTTGAACTGAAAATCTTAGTGTAGCTTTGTTTCAGGGAGATCAGTTAGAAGAGGTAAGAGGTATATATGTGCAAAATAAAGTTTGTCCATTAATAAGTAATAATTCCTCTACCCTTTAGTACAGTGACTAGTTATAGGGAGTAGTTTTAAAGACAATGTATGTAATACCCCTAAATCACCATTTTAAATAAACCGGAAATAATTGTAATACCACCAAAAGAAAGCATATAAACCAAGAGCCTGGTAGGATGAGAAAGAAAAGTGAACTATTCCTAGGGACAGGAGGAACAGTCATAGCTATGGCTGAAGGGATGTTAACTGTGATGCTCTAGGGCATCAGTATCTGATGAGGATGAAGAAATTTACCTTAGGACAGATGATGCTATTAGTGTCTGCTGTGTTAGCTCATATGTTTTCTTCTGGAGGACATAGCTTAAGCTGCTGTTGGAAACAGGATATCAGGCTAATGATTTGATCCACTATAGCAATTTAATTTCTGTATTGTGCTGTGAATGATGGTAGATTTAATTAAATATTAATGCAGGTGGAATGGAAAGATTTAATTCTTTATGTATGTTCAGGCTTCACAGAAATTATATGTTGAACTTCAATGTATTGTGTTAAAGAGTTAATGTTCTAATTTATTGATGCGTGCTCTGCTGCGCCCTGGTCTGGTGTAGAGAGCAGAATTGATGATTAGGCTTAATTCAAGGCAGTTAGCATTGGTATTTATTATTAATTGTTTTGTTTATGGTGATCAATGTTTTCTAGTAGGTGTTTTACTGGACAAGGACTATTTTGTAATTTGTGTAGTTAATACAGGTATTTCTGAATTCTGTAACAGAATGATAGGTGTGTGTTTGACATATAGGCAGACCAGTTCCTGGAAGCAACTGGTCTTCTGTAACTTAGAGGGTCTTTCAAAAAAAAAATCTTGTCAAAGAAATACTGTACCAATACCATGGAATTCTTGCACATCTATAGACTGTAAATGTTCATCTGTTAAGAGAAAGTGGGGAAAAATTGATTTAGTAGCAGCACCATGACTGATCTAATAATTAACACCTCACGTTAATGTATTAGTGTGTGTAGGGTATAACACAGTTAAGAGTTGTCTGTAGAAGTTTCAGAAAACTATATTGTAACCCGAAGTATAAAAAGCAAAGTCTTTTGTAACTTTTAGGTGGTCTGACCAACCAATACAAGCTGTCTTACGGGTTGCCTGGCAGCTATCTACGAAATAAAAAGTGGACTGTTTTTTCTGACTTCCTTGTTGAAAAGGCTGAAGCTATTTTGCAGGTAGCCTTTCACTGTTTTTTTTAACTCAGAAAATAAAGTTAATTGGAAGGTCCGTATTTGTTAAGGTGTATAAAAGTAATGCCCTCTTTTGTGACCTCATACTTTGACCATGGGGCTTGTTCAAAGAGTAGCTACCTGAAGGACACTGGGTAGGGCCTTAGCCCCAGAGAAGTTGTCTGTGGAGGAGAGTTACGGGGTTACCAGTAGTTGTTTTAACTTGTGTTTGTGCAATTCTTTCTTGTTTTTACAACTAAGAAAATAGTTTGCATTCCTCAGGTTTTTTAGATTAGCTCTTATCATGGAACTCCTTCTTTTGAGAGGAGGCATTCACTACCTTGTAGATAAAATGCCTTTAGCTTTTTATTGATGATGATAATTAAGCTAGGTTTTTGGACAAGCCTGTGCAAAATCAGGGGACTTTGCCCATCAGAGATTCAACTAATAGAAGCCAGATCCCATTTTTGATGTCTGCTACTGCATGTCATTTTCATTTCAACCCCTTTCTTCAGCAATTCCTTTTGTTCTTTTAATGAAAAACTGTATCCTCTTGGTAGTGGAAACCCTGCATTTTCTGGGTATGCGATATGCAGTGCTTATCTCAGGTGCTTTAAAAAGTAAGACAATGTGTAAAGGAATTTCTACACAAACTTTAAGCCTGTTGTTTACTAGGACAGAGGCAGATGAAGGTAAAAGCAATTATGCAGGGGCCTGATTCACCTTGTGCCGAGGTGGAGTAAAACTTCTGCTGCCTTCAATGAGAGCAGGCCTTGAAAGTCCTACTTCAAATATAGCAAATATAGAAAAGAGAGATTTTTGTGAAAATCCAACATCTCCCTTAAGAGCTTTCTGAAATGCTAAATGTGAACAGATGTGCCTCAGGAGAAAGAACTCTGAGCTATGGTGGTGATGGGAAACTCCAAAGGCCCCGGAAAACAGACATCTGAAATGAGATTTTATTATTATTATTTATTATTATTATTATTATTAATTTTCCCCTTCTTCTACTTCTTCCTTCCCTGTTATTTCTTGGTTGGTATACTTTAAGAGCTACTGAGTAGAACTAGTGTCTATTTACATTCTTCTTAGTGTTTTGAAGATTCAGACTGTTTAGGAAAATGCTTTGGTTAGCTTACCAGATAAAGAAGTTGGCTGCTAACTTAAGGGGATGGCTGATGCAGTCTTTTGCTGGTAGACAGAAATATTAACAGATTCAGAGCTCTGGTAGGGTCAGAATGGAGGGTGGACAGGGCATGTTTCTGCTTATGAATAAAACAACTCGCATAGACATTTTTGAGTAAAGGGCATGAGATTCCTGGCGTCTTTGCCAAGGCTGTTGTAGAAATCAGTGATAACAGAGGAAGCTAAATCACAGTATTGATACTTATGTGCTGCTGCTTTCCACTTTGTTGTGATTCTTTCTGAGAACAGAGAAAGGTAATGATAGGGTTTTCCTGAAAGGTTTCTTCCATGTGTCCATGTTCCTTTTGGTAGCTTGATGCCCCAAAATGGGTTTGTGCATAGTGGAAATCTTGTTCATAAAACAGAATTAAAATATTTGCAGGAGAGAATTGTTGAGGCAGGTTAGCATTTAGCATCCAAACATTAAGTATGTTATTGCTAATAGATTTTATGTCCAATTTTCTTTTTTTAATTACCTTCCTTACAAGTTGGAAAAAAGCTGCCATTTGAAGATGAAAGTTATTTTTGCTTGTTACATATTTTAGGGCTTTTGGTATGCAGTTTAATGTTTCATACTACTAAATGTTATAAAGAGAAAATAATAAACAGAATGCTGCATATGGATAGTTAGAATTCATTTAATAATGAATGTTTTTTAATTCCTTTCTGCATTGTGGAATGTGCTAGGTACTTTACAAATAGCAAAACACATGTGTCTTGAATTACAATCTAAGAAAGAGGAGAAAAAGTGATTTGGTGCAGTAGTGCAAACCAAATGGTGCAAAAATTTGGTTTCTTTGGTCATAGTCTGCCCTCCTCTAGAGCTGGTTCATTTCTCAGAAGTTTGTCTGGTTTCTGTATTTAATTGGTAAATTGTCATAGACGTGCATTTAAATATACAAATTCAGGAAGGCACACTTCCTGCAAATTTACAGTTCAGTAATTAAGAGACAACTGTTTCATAAGGGAATTACTGATACCACCTCAGGACTTGACCTTATGAAGTGATGAGCATTTTCCTGGAGCTGGAATGTAGGGAGGCACATTCAAGAAGAATACAGCAGCTTGGATTATGAGATCTTCTCTACCTAATATATATTAGTTCTACTCTAGCTCTTCTTTATCTTTGTTGCTGGTGTAGTAACCTAAAGCAGTTGCTCGTAGAACAGCTCTGAGCTTTTACAGTATACATTTGTATATAACTCTTCAATTCTGAAAGGAAAAATGATTACTGTGAGTAATCAGGATGTGCTTTCAAAAAACATTAAACTTTTGTTTAGTGATGGCCATGTTGTTTCTTCTGAGGTACAAATGGGTTTATCCAGAGAGACCGATATATTCTTACAGCTTTCCTAGAACCTGGTTTAGGTATGCAGATTGTCACCCACACACTAATTCATCTGTCAAAACATCTGACACAGGGTGGGTACATATGGGAGACAATTAGTCATTTTGTTCTATTAGTAATGTCAACTTCTGTTGATGTTATATAAGGTTTCTTTCCTACTTTTGTATTTTCAGCTTGTGGTACAATAAAAGTTCGTTAACATGTAGCTTAACTTCCGTGGTAGTTTTATGTGTTCGGTGTCCTTAACAAGTACCACTAACTCTGCATACAACTGTAAAATTTTGCACCTCCTTTCTGTTCCCCTCCACTCCCAATACACTGAAATAGTCATGAATGATAGGACTTGCAATAGTATAGAAACTTCCACGTTTATGTTTCAATTTGTTAAATGAACAGGGTATGCAGCTAACTTCAGGGAACACTGTCCATTGTTAAATGCCACTTAATTTTCCTTTCTCTGTTCTCCTTAGTAATATGGATTTGTAATGTAATTTATTTCTGAGCAAATGCATTTCTCAGTCTCTTCCTGTTGTATGTTGCAATCAGACAGAGAGACAGAGGATGTAACAAGGAAGGATAGCCTCAGTTAATCTGATATTTTCATAGGATGAAAAAATGGATTTGTACATCTTTATCTTAAAAAGGCATTTTGCCATAGCCTGAGTGAGCTGTGGCCACAATTTGGAAACCTGAATTTGCTAATTTTATTGAGTGTCTTTTACAAATGTTAAAATATGGGAATTAAAATACCAGTTAAGACTTGCATGTTGAAAAAGACACTTTGATAATACAGTGAATAAAATAATTCTATCAGATGAAGGCAGAATCCAGTTTGTTTATGAGGAAAAACTTCCTATTAATGAACTATATGATTTATTGTATTAATCTTTCAGGAATAGCAGCTCTGTTGTGGGGACCATGTTAAAATAACACTAGACAGTCCACTAGAGCATTCAGTGAAGGGTCTAAGTCTCCATCAGAAAACCAGACAAGGTTCTGGCTTTGTAACCAGATAGGTCTCTTTCTTCATAGTGGTTTGAAATAGTAAAATATTTTTTAAATTAAATGCGATACACATAATAAAATGTGATATTAGCGCCAGTAACTGTTCATTTTCTGTAGCTGTATGAAGAAGCTGAGTTACTGAACTTGGGGAAAAAGTCAATGTGGGGTGTTTTTGTTTGTTTGTTTGGGTTTTTGATGTTTGTTTGTTTATTTGTTTGGTTTGTTGTTTGTTTGGCTTGGGCATTTAATGCATGCTTTTTAACAAAGAATCCAGTAAAACAGTAATATAAAACAAATAGAGAGATCTTTAAGCAGATACCTTTGACAATATAGCATTATGGGTCCTTCATGAACAAAGTTATCTCCTTTGCAGTATTTCATACTTTTGTACCTGTACTTTGATATGTGCTTTATTTGCTTTATTCTGAGGCATTTGACAAGCCATATATTCATTCACTCATGTATATTCCTGTTGCAGTTATGGCTGTTGTGAGGCTTGACATCCCGACTAGTTTCATACTAGCTGTGCTGGGTGCTTTGTATGTCAGGTTTTGTACATCAGGTTTCATTGGACATCATTAGACTTGCTCTCCACAACATACTTTAAGCAAGGTGCTAAATTCATCTTCTGGAGAATCAACGTGGACAGGAACTGCTTGTTTGATGACTTAAATATAGATTTCCTCCACTGCTGTCTCAGTGAAGTTATTTTACTGGCATGTGTGGCAATCTTTGTGTTCAGGGGTCAAACCTAAAATAATTTGATTGGTGTAACAAACTGATAGTGCTGGGTATCAAGTGCTAACTGCAGCAGAAGGGCACCAAACAGTGCAGAATTTGTTCTGGATGATGTTGTCAGTGTTGAGTGTTTATTAAGTCTTTATGCAGTGAGTTCTCCTCCTGTCAGGAAAAGAGATTGAGAAGAGCTTGAAATGTTGTTTTGCTTTGGTGTGTTTTTAAGAACATAATGTATCTCTTTTCCCCATAATGGTAGAGAAATATAGGAAAAGCAAATGAAGTTTATAAATATCAGAGGTATATGGCTTAAGAATAGTTCTGTCAACTGATGAAAACCATTAAGCTGTGGTCTCCCAAATGTGATGTGCTTTATTACAGGCTATGTATGATTGCATTGTCTGTTGCCTATCATCACAACCATTAGTGGCATTTTGCAGTGGAAAAGTGATGTCTAGCTATGGCTGTAAGCTTTACCTCTGCAGTTTATACCTCTCAGGAGTTAGAAATGTGTCGGACAATGAAAAATTCCCTTTGTATTTAGGAGTCTCTGAAATATTGAAATCAATTACAGTATTTTATTGCAGTATTTGTCTGTATATACTTTTAAAGACTATGTGTCAAATATTTTGTATTACATATTCAGTGATTTGTGTATTCTTCTTGACTTAAGAAATATGACAATGAATGGCGGTTCTGATGATCTGGTGGAAGTGTAAGCAGGAGACATTATCAAGTATGTGGAAGCAGTTTGTGTACTGAGTTTGTTTAAACACAGATCCGTTAGCTCATGAACAGCAAGAATTTTACAAGGACAAGCTGCAAGGTCAGAGGAAATTAAAAACAAAAGAACGCCAGATTGCCACTGCTGATAGGACAGAGCAGTGATTACTCTATTCATTGTCATGCTAGGATCACCATGATGACAACTGTGTTTTATGTCCTCTGACCAGGTAGACCTGTAAGGCATAGGTAGTTGAGCCTCTGTTAAGTTAAATTCAGATCTTTTCCCAGAGGTAGTTATAGAGCAGCATAACTAGACAAAAAAGGGGCTTAGAGTCTTAGGCAAGAGAAGCCAGCACAATCCACAGAGATTCTAAGATACAGTTAAGTGTTGCGTTTGGGTACATAGTGGCATTGTAACACACCTCACATCATTATGCTACATGCTAGGAGAGTGGAAAATTACAAATCTGTTATTCAAGACAGTAGTAAATCTAGTTAATACCTCATACTTCTGACACATCTGTCAATGTGGCATTGTGATTATTTACCTTGGCACTGTAAGCCCCAAGCAGGAAGTCCAGCTGGTGAGCGCTGCATCCCAAAGCCTCTGGCATATTCTTACCGGCCCCACTGCCACCAGCGTAACCTGCAGCCCTGCTGCCAAAACCAGAGCATTTGCTGAGTAGATGTTTGCAGGATCAGGGCATCAGTTTGCAACAGGAAATGGCATTTCCAAAGGTGAGTGTGTGAAAGGGGTCAGTAACTCTCGACAGCTAGTTGCATAGTAAGTTCCGTTGGAGGATTATTACTCGCAAAGTTAATTGCTATGATTTTATTAAGAAAAACAACCAAAAAAACCCAACCAACCAAAACAAAAAAGGCCCAAAGTGTAGTGTTAAGACTGATGTGCTTAACCCCGGAGTTCCTTTAGCACACTTTTTAGCTAGGTCTGGGAATAAGTAAACACCTAAAACAGTCTCTGGTTTTGTCATCTCTTTGGTAGCGTGCTTGCTTCCTGCGTTACAGAAGTCATCATTAGATTAGCTGTGTTTAAGCTTCCTGTCTCACCAGCGTTTTTTCCATTATTTTTACAATCTTTTCCAGGATGTAGCAGTATCATGTTTCTGTAATAAAGGTTTCACTTAAATTATGGGGTGGTTTCATGTTGGGATTTTTCTTTTTTTTTTTTTTTCTCTCCCCACTTTCTTTACTTTGTCTAAAATAGATTTCTAACTCTGATTCTTTCACAGATTTATTTATTTTTCAATAGCAGATGCTATTGTAGCAACACAGAGGCTAAGAAAGCATAATGCTGCTTCCATCTACAATTGGTGCTCTTTAATAATCTGTACAACTTGTTTAGCTGTATCACTTCTTATTCTGGCTTTGGGAAGAAGCCCAGGCTTTTAAATGAACTTCTGACTGTGGTATATGTGCTATAGGAGCACTGTCCTTCACTGTGCCAGAGATGGATGACTCCAGTTTGCATGAGTCAAGAAAGATCTTTAGTATATGGCATCATGGTGTGGGTATTTTGATTTCTTGCTTTCAGTTTGTTAGATGTCTATGTGTCAAGAAGAGGGGTAAATTCGCCTGTGTGATATCTCAGGTTGGACAACAAAAATGGCATGAACTGTCTAGTTTGCTTGCTCTAACCTATCATTATGCTACTTTTCTTGGCCTCTTGTGGGAAAAGTGCTGCTGTTTAATAGATCACCCTTCAACTGTGAGGTCTGGCTGAGAAAATAAGTAACTGAGATGCACAGTGTCATCTCTGGCTCATCTACGATAGAGATACTAAGTACATAATTCTTAAAATATGTTATTTTAGTATATTCTCTTACTGTTAAGCATGGGAACTCTGGGCACTGGAAGAAAAAGAATTACATGCCAGATTTCACATGTGCTCATTTACTGATAAAAGCAAAAAGTAAATCTCGATGTGAGGTTTTAAAGCAAAAAGTGCAGCTGAATTTTCTGAACAGTGAAGCAGAACTCCAGGACAGTTCTGCCTGAGTTAGACCAAAGTTAGACCATGGGTAAACATGTTGCCATTTCTGTGTACCCTGCTTCATCTTCTGCGTGCCCCTTATGGTTGAGTCTCATTTTCCATTAATAGATGTCATTTAGTTGCCAGGGTGTGTGTTTGCCTATAATGTTGTCAAGTTTGTAACTCTTGGTGTAAACAAAGATTGAAGTAACACTTAAACGTGAAGGTCTTTAGGTTTTACCTCTCTGATTGAACTTTTTTGGCTTTGCAAACGCATCTGCTGCCTTGCTGGTTGGTGTTTCTTTTTAGGCTTTGTATCATCTCTTGTGTTATTGCTGTGGAGTTTGCATTAGGTCCTTTTGCATTCTTTTGCCTTCAAATGTAATGTTGATTTTTGGAGTTGTCAGGATAATACTTAGATTTGGTTCTTCATATTTTGGGGCTGCTAAACAGTTTCTTGATTTATTGCATGCAAATTATTACCAAGAATTTTCTATGACACGGTTTCTTTCTGTGTTCATTGATTCACTTATTGTATCATCTAGGCTCTCCCTAACTATTCACCTGTGGTAGAGTTGAATGAGAGAGTTTGCACCAATTTGACACCAGCATTCACATTAATCCACTAACTCAATTCTGTGTTTTCCTAAACTGTGGTGCTGTGGCATAAAATCTTGATCTTGCTTCATAACGATGCTTCTCCTTCATAGTTACTGTCATTTAATTTATATGCATCTGAGAACTATGTCATATTTTCGTGACAGGTTTATATTTTGCATTTTTAGCCTAAATAACACCTTCCTTTCCTTTAAAAGATAGTTTCAGGATCATCCTAATTGATTGCTTTCACTCACTTGCCTATGTTGTGCTTTTCATTTGAGCGTCGTTGTCTTGATGGTAATTAAACAAAAGCCCAATTAAGTCTCACACTATACTGGGAAGTAGCTTGCCAGAGTTTGACAGTAGAACAAAGGGCATTTCATTGACAAATTTCATCAGAGGAAAATATCTCAGTGGAGGTCTGTAGAGCAGCACATATGATTTTAGGCACTTAACCAGCTATCACTTTTAAATTATTTTAAATATGTGGCTGGGCCTTCTGCTCCACTCCAAAGATGAGACTCGGAACATTACTTGTGTTGGGGAGCTAATTTCCATCCACCAACAATGTGAAAGCCCCCTTGAAATGTCATCTTCCTAAACCAGGCATGATGAGAGTAAGCAACCTCTTACCTTCTTGTAATATTTCAACACAGGGCTATATGATAAAATATTAATAGCCAAATTTTAAACTAGTAAATCTCACTTAACTGATGCTATCGTAGTTATTACTCTTAATGTTTTTGTTTTAAAAGCTGTAAATTTGAAGAATCACTTTAGGATTGGAAGGAGAAAAAATTAATTAGAACAATGTTTTTTGAAAACTGTGCCTTGCCTGGCTGTTGGCCCATGTCTTGATGAGTAAAGTGGTTTGAGAAAGGAGAGGAATGGCCCAGAAGAGCCTGCTTCCACAAGACTCTTGAGAAGAGTTACAGGACCACTGCCTTATTGCATGAAAACTTGTAAAACGTTTGAAGAGGATTTTAATTGGGTCCCAAGCTTTCTCTTTTACCATTAATTTCTTCATTTGAATGCCATAGCTCTGTATCACTGTATTATCAAAACCAAGACAATAATTGTCAACAGTTCCAAGTATGTGTGTGCATTAATATGTTTGATTTCCACTAAGCCATAAACACTCTTTGTCCTTTGCCTTTTACTAGCTATTGGCTTGGCTATTCCTTGTGGACAGGAAAGCTGTGTTTAATGCTTTGTAAAGTGGCCATCAGTTCCTTGCTTTTATCTGTATTCAGCATAAATTATTTTCAGCAAGGCCACAGAATTGTTTTGGCCAAGATTTGCAGGTGTCCCTTGTGGAGAGAAATTTCAGGATAAAGGCTTAATCTTACTGTTTCTTTCTTCCCTTTCTCTCTATTTCATCTTTCCTCGAAGAGCACTAATCCTGAATGATAGGACCCCATGGTTGGTCTCCTCCCTCCTCCATGGCTCACTTCTGTTGCTGTTTTGTCATTTTCAGAATTAACCCTCAACTGGATAGAGTGAGGCATGTTCTTTTATCCTTAAGCTTAGAAACTTGGTGTGCACTGCTGATGCAATATTTCTAAGGGGAAATTCAGCCCCTAATTATCAAATTAGATGCACATTCTGGTTCTTTGGCATGACTTCTGCCCATCTGTTAGATTGGCACTCTGCCCTCTCAGAAAGTAGCTGACCAGTTTCAGCTGAGCAGAGGAGCCAACCAAAGATGGGTTAAGAGAGGCAGCCCGCAGAACACTTTGTTTGATTCCTCTTGCCAAAAGCTCTTCCTGTTTGCAAACAATGTCAGTTTAAGCCCATATGCTTCATTACATGGGATGACATCTGTGGAGACAGATGCAGGGATGGCAATACAAATGACATTTGATAAGGAAGGGCATATGTTATGAAACCAAACACTGCTTTGCGTTTAGGACCCTGTCTGTGCTGCACGCATGTGCACAGAAATATAGATTGTTTGTATATTTTGTTGTGTGAGTGCATTCATTGGCCAGGGTTGGGCCTTTGAAGTGCATCAGTGTTCAAGGTTTGTGGTAACTGCAGTGATATGTTTCAGTTGGTGCAAGTTATTAGCCTAGATCAGTATTTTGTCTCAGCACCCTTTGAATGGTAACAGGCATTAAGGGTCCAGTAGCTAGAACTGTGTAAGGAAACATGTTTGGATGATGCTAATCAAAGGGGAGTCTGTTACAGACAGAGGATTCTGCTGTGGACTGTCTTCCTGAAGGGTTTCAGTGACATCTTCCAAAATGGCTTTTAGGAAATTCACTGATTTTAGTGGTTAGCAATACATTATTTGGATGTAATTTTCCCTCATCTGAGTAGAAAAGCAGTAAAAAACCCCATCTTTTGGAGCAATCTCTTTGCTCCTTTGCTAGATTATGCTGCTTTTTCAACAGAGGTCAGGTTTCTATCTAAACCTGCTTTTCTCAAATGCATCTGCTTTTTGGGTTTACAACGTGTCAATTACATTTAAACAGAAAGTTAATTTTAGTTATTGGAGACTTTAAAGAGATACCATCAAATCAAGATGTAGTTAGCTCTTGTAAACAGTTTCACGTTCTAAGGCTGTCTGAGGCAGTCACTTATTTTTATACTTCAGAGATGTTTTCTGCTGTTGCTATATGTACAGTGCATCAACATCTGTGCAAACAACAGGGGACGTGGGGTTGTTCTTGGAGTACTGCAGACTAGACATGTCAAACAAGTGATGCAAAGTTACAGGAGAGGAGAAGGGAGAACAACCAGTGGCACTAGCACAGCGACCTGGAGGGACAGTCGTCTGTTCTGGAGGTGAGAAGATATCAAAGAGAAGTGATTTTTAGAGACCCCCTAGTGAACAGGAAAGGAAAGAAAGGGCTTCAGTTGCCTGTGCCATTGCTCCAGAAATCCTTGGATTACATTTAGTGGAAGAGTGATTTTGCAGTGGCAATAAGGAAGCAGAACAGTTACTGATAGAGTTGTCTTCAATCAAAACAGCACCAGGTAGGATGGGGAAACAGCAAGTAAGGGTTCCCATCAGTTTGTGGAAAGATAGAGAGGGCCTTAGTGTACATGGAAAAAGTGTCTTTCTCTGTCATGTATCCTCATGTTGAGGGTGTCAGTAAGTTCATTGATTAGATTCACACCTTAAAGGAGAATTAGGACCCTTCTTGTTTTCTCCAAATTGCTAAGGCTGATGCAAAAGGTAGCAAGTTCTTGTTAAATAAACTTTACGTACAATCCATCTAATCAAGCTGAAGAAAAGACTGTTTTAAAACATTTTCACTTTGATTTCTCTGGTCAGTAAAGTGTTAATGACAACAACTCCCAACAAAATATTTTTATGCTGACGTGCAACGTAGTGATATTTGTGACATTCACAGAGAAGTTAATTTCTGTTAGATTTTAATGTGATATTTAAATATTTTACATAGAATAAATATATTCTCTTGGTTTAGAGCGGGAGCAAAAAAAAAAGCACATGCAATATTTTGAATATAGACCTTATCAGCCATACTTGGAAACTACATTTTTAGTTTTCAGGTGAATGGAAAAAGCACCTTTCAAAGAAGATGAAAAGGCAAAGTGAAACCTCCATTTAAAAAACAAACAAACAAAACAAAAACCAACCCAAAATATCTTGCATATGGGTATGTTTTTCATACCATTAAAATGGAGTTAATATTTGGTGTTTACAAAAATGAGAATGTTTTTTCCCATTATGTCCAGCTTCTTCCTGAAAAAAAAAAAAATCCTATTGAAATAATGTATTTATATATTTAGATAATGAATAGTGGCAGAAGTTGACCTAATTTCTCTTAACAAGCTGTCTGGGTAGTTCTTAGACATTAAAATCTTTTTGCCTTACTTGAGGATCTTGTTGTGTTTTTTCAAATTTGGTTTGGTAATTTTGAAGAGTAGGTGACTTCTGATTATTTTTTTTTTTAATTTATTCACCAGGATTTATTTTTGGAGCATTTCTTGGAATGATGACAACCGTTACTTGAAAGCTTAAGAGCAATAATATATTTGCTAACTCCAAGAGTTCCTAAAGTGTATATAGCTGTTAGACACTTGAACCGTATGGGTTTTTTTTTTTTTTGGATTTGCAGTGTTGTGGTGGGGAAACCAGTCTGGAGGAAGAGGATTTCCTTAATAAAACTGATACAATCACTTTCTCTACACAACTATTTTTTTTTCTGTACTTCCAGAAAGATAATTACACTTCTAGTTTGGAGTAGGCAAAGGAATTCTCAAAAGTGTTAAGGGGTGTTGGTTTCTCTGGTTGATTTGGGTTATTAAGAAACCTCAAGTTTCACCTCTTACACATCTCGGTTGTTTCATTTGCAATAAAGTGTTAATAATAATAATGATGGCAATGATAATATCTGATTTTTGTCCCTCCCCAAAGTGCTAAAACACCATGGTAGAAAAGACACTGCCAATATCCCTTTCCATAAAGTTTTACTTTAGTATTACTCAATTACACCCGTTTAACTCTTTCCTTAAAGTGCCTGCATTCAAAAGGTACAAATAAATGGTTCCCTGTTTCATTCTGAAGCTGGTTTAGTAGCTGCAGAATGTGATTTCTGATAGCTGTCCAAATTAGATGAAAATTTAGTGCAAGTAACAGGGGTTAAATTGCAGAGACTGAGACGAATGCCAGCATTTCTTTTTCTTACTGTAAACTTCTAAAAATTACAGCTATTTGTAAAATGTGCATATTTATATTAAATTATCTGAGTTTTGCAGAAATATGGTGCTTCTGGTGCATTTAAGTTTAATGATTTTTATCCAGTTTTCAGAAAAGTTGTGGGTTTTTTTTTGTAAGAGGTTGATGACACCCTTATATTTCAGTTGTAAATTTTTTTGGTTAATAAAGCCTGGCTGAACTTTGCAGTGCCTTCAGTTACCAGTGGACCTCTCTGCATGTACGTCTACATGCTCTTTTTCCTAATTAAGTATCAAAAAAGCATTTTATCTGTTTGGTTACAGGATTAATTGCATTAAGTTATTGCTTAGGCAAAGTGGCCAGAGGAAAGGCTTTGGCTTTGCTTGGCCTGTGCAGTATTTAATGGCAGTGTTGCTGAAGACAACAGGCACTACTAAAATGGAAGAAACGTGCTTAACTTTCCCCTAATTTTTTTTTTTCCTTTGTGCATTGATTGTCAGTGTTGCTGAGCCTTCTGTATTGAAATGTTGCTACAGAGAGATATTCGGGGGGGTGGGGTGGTGTGGAAGTTGTGGTTGGTTTGTTTGTTTTGTTTTGTTGGGGTTTTTTTTTTGTTTGTTTTTGGGGGTTTTTTTGGTGGCTTTTGAGGTTGGCTTGAGTAGGTGGGACAGGAAGAGGACTCAGGCACAAGAGGCATTGCAGAAGGTGCTTTAGTGATGGGAATAGTCTTGTTTTCAGTATTTACTTTTAGACAATTGCTCTTCTTGCCTCCTCATATTGCTGTTAAGTGTTTTCAGTGTGTTGATTTCTCCAGTCAAGCTGGTGATATTCTGCCAGATGTGGGATCAGGCTCCTCAGTCCAAGCCAACCGTATAGGGTGTTCATTGCAATTTTAGGATCAGCGCTCACGGAGTTCTGAGGAAATCTGTTGCATGGTGCTACCAGCCCAGCAGCTGCATGAGACTTCAAAGCTTTAGCCTGACACACTGGAGAAATAGTTTTCATTTTGAAAAATTCTCCTGTCAGTGCTTAGTAGAGAATTTAGATGTTACAAATTTCCTTAGACAGATCATCTCCAGTAGTGATGGTTTGCTTTGAAAAGCCTGTTTGCTTGCCCCTCTGTTACAATCTTGAAAGGAGGAGTCGGACAGCTCTGAGGTACCATCTGGACCAACTTGGGGATCAAAACAATTCTCTTTTAGAGAAGCACTGAAAGGAATTCCAAAACTTGAAGGCCGCCACATTTTGCTAACCAGATGCTCTGTGAGTGCTGTATACAATGCCACCTGCCAGGAGTGGGGAAAACAATGAGGTGTATGACTTGCTAATTTTTTGAAACGTGTTAAGTTAAAATGACAGATTTACTTCAAATAGGCAGCATCACTGAATTTTACTTTTTTAATAGAATAATGATGCCTGCATTGTAGTGGCTGAAGGATAGAGCAGTAGAACATTACCAGAAAAAAAGAGATTTCTAAATAATCTTGGAAATTCCATTCTCTTAATTATTTTCTTTACAGAGTCAACTTGCAGCTTAGCTAATGGTTATTACAAGATTCAGAGTGGTTATGGCATTGCAGATTTGTCCTAATGATATTAATCCTAACCATGATAACTAATGATATTAATCTTCTGATGCAAATTTTCTGCTGCTGTGACCATTTGTGCACAGTGCTTTGGAGACAGGGGAAAAAAATATCATCAGCTGGATGGTTACTTGAACATGGAAGTTAAATACCTGACATCTGATGAGTCACCTTCCAAGTATGTATGATTGAATGATGGTTAACTGACTGCTGCAGTTGATTAAGACCAAATCTATCTGAAATGTGAAACACTTTATTTTTGAAGGTAGTAAGAAGTGCTGTCCATAGTTTACAGACCGTACTACAATATTAACTGTCTGCAAAACCCCCCACAGGTGTCCTCTGGAATAAGTTTGTGTATTAAGTAAGCATTTGTTGTTGCCAAGCAAGTATTTCTAAGTTTTTAATGCATTTTTTAGACATTGTTGTTAATTGTTTTCTGATGATAATGAGCCTTGATGAGAATTGCTACATCTGGTTGTTTTCTGGTTGATTCCTTTTTATGAAGTGAGTTTAGAGGTTTCCATGCTATCTTGACTTAAAACTATATCCAGGCTCTGACTGTAAGAGTAAAATGCAAATGTTGTACCAACATTTTTTTACAGTCCACATATTCATCAAGACTAAGAACAAGTTCAGTCTTTGCACTCAGACACTAACTGGGTAAGATATTAGCACAGATCACAGTGAGATGCCTTCTGTAATGTATGTGGGTTGGGAACACACAGGGTAGGGATTGGAGAAGTTTCAACCTATCTGATGCAATAGCAAAGGCAGAGGCCATTGTTCAATCACGAAGTTTTATTTAGCTATATCAGCTTTTAAGAGAGAAATGAGTATCATCTAGTAAGCCTCATACAACTGTTATAAGTAATGAATCCTTGCAAAATGTGGTTAGGTTTGTAATCCTGCAGGATGCAGGTTGGGCCTGGGCACTGACAAACAGGCCTGTTGGAGAGACAAAATGCCACTTCACCTCCTGCAGCTGCACGGTCACCGGCCATTGGTTGTACAAGTGAGTGGTTATTTGAGTGCATAAATATGGATTGAGGAGCTTAGTAGTAAATAGCTATTTCTAATAGGTGTTTCTAGTAGGATACTTAAGCCAAGACTTGCTGTTGAAAAAAATACTTGAGCAAACCATAATGATACTATGGATTTAAAAAAAAAAAAAAAAAAGAAAAAAAAAAAAAGATGAAATTTTCTACTGGATTCACTAGCAGTAGGTTATTGCTGGAATGTGAAACAGTAGTCTGCAATTAGTTCAAGTGTTTATAGATGGATTATTGAAATGATGAAGCTGTTTGGAGTGTGGGATTTTGAAACAACTATTTCAGGTCAGTGCTTATGTTTTGGAAGTTCTGTAGATGCTTTTGTATCTTTGGAAGCCGCTATGACCATTGTTTCTGGTATTGTACATACTTAGTGCACAAGCTTTTAGTAAACTACCATTGTTAGACTTACATCTTGTTAAACAAACATAGACTGAAACATACTCTGTGCTGTAAAAACAACCACGTGCAAGCCAACTTCTTTGTGCATGTGGGTTATGTATCATTTCCCCTCAGGAATTAACAACACACCTTGAACTCCGCTTTTTAATTTGATTGAAAAAGAGAGCCTTGCACAAAGAAGAGTAAAAACTCTCGGACTCTAATCTCATAATCTCCATAAAATGCTTGAATGTTTAGCTTTGATAACATATGAAACAAATCTGGTGGTCCGTAACATTTCTGATGTGCATTCCTTTTTTTTTTTTTTTTTTTTTTTTTTTTTCCAACAAAAAAAAAACAAAACAGACATAAAAAAGCGTATGTCAGGTGGGTTTGTGTTGGTAAAAGCCCTCAAGCATGAAGAAATTCCATAGCTCTAACTCTCCCTTCTAATATGCTAGTGGAAAGTAATTTTGGTGTCCTAATGATGATTCTTTTGCTGATATAACACAGTTTTCCTAACACTGGGATCATCATGCACTTTGTGGACTTGCGTAGTAGGCCATTCAGTGCTAGACAAGAGACCATCCAGAAGTAATGTCAAGAAATGGAACTTTTTGTCTAACAAGCTTATGCACAGATTTTCTGAAAAACATGTGGAGTCTTCCTCATGCTTGGGATCAGGAACTGGTTGAGATTCAAAATGAGGCAACTGAAATGAGAAGATGTTCATAGCATTGCCAGCTCTAGCATAGCTTTTACATTCAAAGAAACATCTTTACAAAAATAAGCTATGCAAAGGAAGATCTTTTCAACTTGGTTTCTTACATATATTTCCAAAGGGAGATAGTTTGTGGGGGTCCTACAGGATCTAAAATGGGACTTACTTCCCTCCCACCTTCCTCCAGGGTAGCAGGAGAGAACTGAGCCCTGGTCTTGGCACATTCTCATAGGTGAGGTGATCTCCAAACATGTTGTAACTACTCTGCTATAATTAGTCCTAGTGCAAGGAGATTCAGCTTCTGGTTTTTAAGTCTCTAGGGCTGGAAGAGAGGTTTTTTTTTGTTGTTGTTGTTAGTAGGGGTTTTTTTAGTAGGTGCAGCGGTTTGATCTTTCCACTGTAAATATCTTGTACAGCCATCATGTCCTGGTTGTCTAAATGTGGGCACAATACACATGTTTTAGAAGTGTTTTTAGCTCTTTAAGTAGGTACCTGCCCTTTGTACTGAACAACTTGTCCTGATATTTTTCCAACCTTAGGGATCTTACACTAGGACTTGAAAAAAAAAAAGTATTGCCTGCCTGAAAAGTCTGCTCCAGTAATGCTTGTAAACAGGTTCCAAACAGCATAAAGAAACAAAGAAAATACTGGTGTTACATGATCTGTATATTAGATTGGCAGGAAACTGGACCATGGTTAACTTCACTCGTGTACTGGAAACAAACCTAACCCGACACCCACACTGTTGGTCTTTAAAGTTTTGTTGGCAAAGCTCTGCCTTTTAGGAGTGGGGAAAACAAGTCATACCCACAATGGACACAGTTACTCTGGCAAAAATCTCACTTTAGTGTCCACCGGTTGAATAAAATTCTTTGCCGTATGTACTTTATTCCATTCAAGGAAGAGCCTTGTCTACTTCTTCCCTGCCCCCGTCCGTTTTTCTCCAGCCCAGCAGAAACAGTGTTTGCACGAGTGGGATTCTTGGAGATAACCCTGCTGGTGCAGGACCTTTTAAGTTTTGGTAAGCTATTAGAAGAAGCTGCCGTCATCTCATATCTTTATTTGTTTCAGCAGATAAAAGAGAAACGTGTTATCAGAGGAGATAGAGTTATCACTTGGGTGCAGCTATCACATGAAAAGAGTAACACAAGTCCTGTCAGAAGAGCTGAAGCCTCTGATGAGATTCCCTGGGACTTGTCAGTCTTAGGTGCACTGACTTAAGCTTTCTCAGTGACATGGTTTTGCCTGGAGGCAGCAGTAAACCATCAAAATATAACAGGATATCCTGGCATGACAGGGAGAAGATCTCGGGGATCTAGGTCTCCCAAGGCTATGACTGGCCAATGGTAGCTATTACCAAGTGGAAGCCTCAGTTTTGGAGTGATTTTTGGTTTGTTTCTTTTGTTTTTTAAAAAATAAAAAGTTGCATGTTTTTTTTGCAAACCGCTACAACTGCTCGTGGAAGATAAGGAATTGCAACAGCCAAAGCTTTAGATTTATTGCTAAGGTCAATTTCCTGTTATTTTTAATAGGATACAGGCTGCCCCCCCAACTGGTGAGCTGTGTCAAAGAGACTGTATCATGTTTCAAACCACTTTGGCTGTCAGGTCTTGATTGCATACTCATGACAGATTCAGGCTTCCTAAGTGATGTTATATCTGATTTAACATTTTTTTGTGTGTGTGTTCACAGGCATGTTTCAGATCCCTGTTACAAGGATCTTTAGGATACTTTGTTTTGTTTTAAAGTTGTATTATTTGAAAAGAAGAAATTGTGTCTCAAGGTTTGCTCAGCACAGACGGTGGAAAACAAGGTGTACCTGATTGTCAGGGCACCTCTGGCCCAGCACTCGAACTTGGGTCACTGCATGGGTCAGAAATTAGGGAATTCTTGGCTGGCTGCTGGGAAAGAGATTTAGCCCCTTTGCAGTGCCTGAGTGAGGAGCGGGGGGAGGAAATCTGGCTGGCAAACTTCTAGCAGATAAAATTTAGGTTAAAAGGCAAGGTTTTAACAGAGGGAAATGAGTGTCATGTATTATTATTTTCCCTTGATTAATTTTATTTTGATTCTTTGGTTATTTTCATTTGAAAATATGTTGAATGTCGTAAGTAGTCAAAATATCCCAATGTTCTCATGTGTGATAAAAATAAGCAAACAGAAAATTAAGCCAGGCACTAACAAAGAACTGCAAAGAGAGTTAGAGAAGGGAGATCAGTTGGGGGTGTTAGTGACCTGCATAGGATTCATTATAACTTGCTGAAATTATACAATGCAGTTGTAATTTAGCAAGCTAAATTAATAATTGTAGTTGTTCAGTGTCTATTTCTAGAATTTATAGTAAATTCCAAAACTGACCTTTAAAAATGCTTTGTTATTTTGTTTTTCCATTGGACTTTCTACAGACCGTTTGGTTGGTTGGTTGGTTTTGTTTTGGTGGGGTTTTTTTGTTTTTTTTGGGGGGATTGTGTGGTTACTTTGTTCTCAGATCACCTATTTAAATTTTAGTAGTGTTAATGAGAAGTGAAGTGAATTTTAGTTGTGTATACTCTAAATGTTTTTATTAACCAAGACTGCAAATCAGATTGAACGGGAGGTGCGTCTCTACCAATATTTTATCAAACGTAAGGCCAGGGAGATATATATCCAAGCACAATACAGTCTGGTTGATGAGTGGATCAAGAGCAGCCCTGCAGAGAAGGACTTGTAGGGAATTGGTGGATGAAAAACTGACTATGACCTAGCAATGTGCACTTGCAGCCCATAAAGCAAATCTCATCCCGGGCTGCATCAAAAGAAGTGTGACCAGCAGGTCAAGGGAGGTGATTCTCTCAGTCTACTCTTGTGAAACTTCACCTGGAGTATTGTGTCCAGCTCTGGGGCTCCCAGCTTGAAAAAAGACATGGACCTACTCAAGCAAGCCTGAGGGAGGGCCACTAAGATGATCAAGGAGCTGGAACACCTCTCCTATGAAGACAGGCTGAGACTGTTGGGATTGTTCAGCCCAGAGAAGGAAGGCTCCAGGGAGATTTAGAGGGGCCTTCCAGTACCTAAAAGAGGTACAGGAAAGATGGGGAGGGACTTTTTATCAGGAAGTGTAGCGGTAGGACAAGGGGTAAAGATTTCAAACTGAAAGAGGGTAGATTTGGATAAGGTATTGTGAAGAAATTCTTTACTTTCACAGGGTGGTGAGATACTGGAACAGGTTGCTCAGATAAGCTGTGGATACCCCCTCCCTGTGAGTGTTCAAGGTCAGGTTGGATGGGGCTTTGAGCAGCCTCATCTGGTGGATGTTCATCTGCCCATCCAGGTGGGTTGGAACCAGATGATCTTTAAGGTCCCTTTCAACCCAACCCATTCTGTGATATCTCTTAGGATTTATCATTAGCAGCTCCTTGGTTTGGTCAATGACAATTTTGTGTCCATCCTTAACAAAAATCACAAGCCTTGTCATACTTTGGACATCATGATAATTAATTTTCCTTTCTCTGCTTTTCTGGATAAGATTCTTTTGCCTTCTGTTAATGATATTGTCAACAAATACAAACAAGCATTTAAGATCATTCCAAGGAGGTTCTCCTCCCCCTCTACTCTGCACTAGTGAGACCACATTTGGAGTACTGTGTTCAGTTCTGGTCTCCCCAGTTGAAGAGGGACAGGGAAATACTAGAGAGTGTGCAACGGAGAGCTACAAAGATGATGAGGGGACTGGAACATCTCTCTTATGAGGAAAGGCTGAGAGCCCTGGAACTGTTTAGCCTGGAGAAGACTGAGAGGGGATCTTATTAATGTTTATAAACATCTGAAGGGCGGGTGTCAATTAGAAGGGGGCAGCCTCTTTTCAGTGGTGCTCTGGGATAGGACAAGAGGTAATGGTAGCAAGTTGAAACACAAGTTGTTCCACCTCAATGTGAGGAAAAATGTCTTCACTGTGAGAGTGACAGAGCACTGGAACAGGCTGCCCAGAGAGGTTGTGGAGTCTCCTTCTCTAGAGACTTTCAAGACCTGCCTGGATCTGTTCCTGTGTGTCATGCCCTTGGTGTTCCTGCTCTGGCAGGGGGGTTGGACTTGATGATCTCCAGAGGTCCCTTCCAACACCTACCATTCTATGATTCTATGAATTTGATTTCTTATTATATTTGTGATTGGTACAATCCTGTGGGGAGTTTATTTGAGCAAGAGCCAGGGAAGCAAAATAGATACCATTTTCAAGTCCAGATGACCTAGAAAGTTTAAATAGAATTCAGCATGCCTCAAGGACTGGTAAACTTGTAAACTTTTGTCTGCCAGCTCTGAACAAGAGATAGGAAGTGCCAGGTGGGTTTCAGTTTTGAAGGTGAGATAGCAGTTCTTGTTTTCATGGATCTAGCTAATAGTAAATTTAAAGAATGAAAGTGTTTTATAAATTGCATAATACAACCTGAAGGTATATCTGCATTCTAAAGCTTGTTCATAACTGAAACTAGCTAACTAACTCAGTTGCTAATTAGTTTGTAATCCTGAGGAACTGTTTTCTGTGGAGAAGAATAAATTTTGCTGGTAGTGGAGACTAGTGGCTTCTACTAAGGAGAGTGCTGGTACCTCTAACAGCTGCTTAAGGTAAATATAAGGGCCTTTTCGTGTCTTGGTTTTGGCATCAATTTTCCGGCACTGATTCTCCATTTGTAAGGAGTGTCTGGCCTTTTCCTCCAGAACTGTAACACAGGGGGATTTTATCCATTTTCTCTTTTTAGGTGATTGCCTTTGTTGTTTGCTGGGACCTCTTCCTACAGAAGCAATGTGTGCTTTAGTGAACATATATATTTTCCTTTAAAGATTTCAATATGTTTATGATGTTGCCTGAAACTGAGGTAGAAAATAAACTTTAAAATTCAAGCATGCATGATGTGTTTTTACAATTAGAATGGGAAAGAATTTATACTTAGCATCCAAAACATTTTAAAACAGTGCATCTCCAAAGCTTCTCTATAGTTTTGTGTCAACAGAAAATGCATTCTCCACAGAAATTTTTCTGTTGCTTGTTCTTATTTAGAAAAAAAAATAAAATCGAAACTTCTACTTCTTTATTTCAGAAAACTTTTATCTAGTAGCGTCCTGTGTTTCCTGGCTAGATCACTCGCTCAGGCAGGTCTGTTGGCTACTTACAGTGTTCCAGACCATCTTCATTTATATCCAGGTATTTGTTTTGAGAACTCTGACTTTATTTTTTTTCTTAGGGAAAAACAAAACACAACAAAGCAAGTTTCAGCTGTCTCTTGGATTTTTTTTGTTTTGTTTTCCAGTCTGTATTCCCTTTCAGATGTTCATAGTACATTTCACATGCTGGATTTAACTTTTTTATTTTTCCTTGTAAGAGACATAATATGTGATGAAAATGTGCTTGTGTACAGTAACACTATCTAGCCCCATGCTTTAGATTCTACATATGAAAATCTTCCAGTTAAGTTTCTGAACACTTCTAGCCAAATTCTGTAAGCCAAAACCACAATGACTTTGGGAAAAAATGTGCCTAAGTTACATGCAGGCCTTAGAGTTCCTTTCATGGAGCTTTGATAATGCCAATCTCAGTGCTTACTAACATGACGTAGGGCTTACAAATGGCTGCATTATCCTCCTCAAAGCTCTTCCATTTTAGAAAAACTAGTTTATCAAGCTGGCAATAAGACGTGATGGTTTTGACTGTAGTCAGTCCATTTCAGATGCAGAGCCCACAGAAGCCTTGTTTCCCTCATGGGGACTTGCCCAATTCGGTCCTTACTATCTTCTGCGCACGTCATGTACTGTCATAGTTCCTTTTGGTATGACTTGTAATAACTATTTGTTTCTTGCCATCTTTTTCCCTGCTGCTGGAGCAGGAGAACTGTTTGTCTTTCTAAAATTAGATATCCATGGATACATATAATATTTTTCTCTGTTTAAACTTGGCAGTTTAAATTGCGTATGGAAAAGTGTGTTCCACTACAGGAAGCCTGTGTACTGTATTTTTCATTTACAAGAGAATAAAAAGTTACATGGAATATTTCACTCTTTGTTCTGTAGAAGGAAAACAATGCTTATAAAATCAGGTTGATACTAATGTCTGTAACCAGACTCTTCCTCTATTTTCATTGTCCAGTATTCAGTGTACCACCCTGTGAAGGGAAGCTCACTATATATGGGGTATGGCTAAGGCACATAATACCACTTGAGAGATTTTATGTTGTTCCTGTCTTGTTTCTCCAGATGAGCGTGTTCAAACCTCCTCAACTGTGTGGACCATTCTTTAACGTAGGTCTTCTTGCCTGAACATCTCCCTTGAGTTCTCCAGATCCCAGATGATCTTGTCTTTTTGTTTATAGTCGCTGCAGTAGTGGTAGGCAATTAGGTAGTACATTATTACTTTTCTTGGATATAAAAGTAGTTAATTTTGTTTTCTAGAACCCCTTAAGATGCATGAAGACTGTTCTAAGCAAAAGCAAAGTGAGAAATCAGGAGGCTAGTTGGTGCCTAGAGTGGCAAGCAGTCTTGATTCCAGATTTGGGTACTTTGCCTTGTTAACTTTTTGAAACTACTGTAATGTTTTTATTATCTATACACAAATATATGCTTCCCACTTATGTAAGGTACTAGATGATAGCAATATGCTCATGTGAATTTATAGAGTGGTATAATTTCTCTGTTGTGCTCTCTGAATTATAACCCACATAAATGGATTAGCATGACTTGAACATGGTTAATGAGTAGTTATGTTGGACAACTGTACTGAAGGAGCTAAAAGATAAATTAGAGTTGAAATAGTTTCTAGCTTTGATCAGTAGTATGAGTCCCAGATTATTTTTGCATTTCTTTTGTTTAGAACACAAATTAGATGAGTTACAGTTGCTTTTCACAAGCCCTCTACCAAAAAAAAAAAAAAAAAAAAAAAGAGAGAGAGAGATTTGGGTGCAGCGGAAAAAAGTGCAGCCTGAATAGGCAAAGGAAGTTAGAAGTGTCTTGTCTTCCCAGTTACGTATTTTACATGGGATTCATGCCATCCACTGTTTCATTTCTTCAGAACACTTTTGAAACTTGTACAAATTGAACAACAGATGGAAAGTGTTTTGCCCTCTCCTGTCTGCACCAAGGAAATGTCTTCTCTATGTTCTTTGCTTATCTTTGGCAGCAGTTTTTCTCCCTCTCTCTGCTTTATGCCAAAGTGATGGTTATTCTCTCTGTGAACTAAATACTTGCTCTAACTAACTAAATTAATAAAACTCTTTTCCCCACTTGTAAGGCTGAATACTTTCATGGTAAGGAGAGGGTGCTATTTGTGTCTTATTAGCAGGCAAAACATTGTTCAGCCCAGTGATCTGAAGTAGGATCCTGCAATATGAACTTGATCTTGTTGGCTTACTAACTTATTTTAATTTATGTTGTGAAAACATGGTAGAAGGTTTTGTGCTGCCTTTTTCACTATCAGAAGCCACATATTTGCTAGTGCATACATCCTACTGCCCATTAAAGTGATTGGTTTACTCGAGTGTTTAGAGGTAGTAATGAAGGATTTCGAAATTTGTCTCTCACAAGTAGCTGGTATCAGGATGCTACATCTCCCAAGCTGGCACACACTTGCTTTGGTACAATCTGAAGATACCTGTCACTTTTAAGAGTTTAATTCACTGCAGGTTATTTATGGCACAGCTGGGTTACTGCTTTCGATAGCCATGGACAGCTAATGCTCTGTCCTGCAGGAGCTGATCGTTCAGATGAGGTAATGTGGTTGGAAAGAGGAACAAATCCTTTCATAGTATGACATTTAATGGTCCCCAGTGGCACTTTATTTGGAAATTAATGATGATTGATTTCCCCTATTGGAATACCTGATGGAGTAGGAGGATCACAACAAGAAACAGGTTCTTGGACTGTCTTTTAGACTTTTTATCTGTGATGATCTGGGATTCCCTGTCAGTCACCTGTCAGGATTTGTTGTTTGGTTTGGGATTTTTGTTTTTACCTGTTAGCTTTTCTTCAAAATTCTCTACTTTTTTTCTTTTCTTACTCTTTCTTCATACAATTGTAGTGTTCACACTTGGATATTTTGCAGTATTCATTTTCCAATTGAATTCTAGGCTTTGTGATTCTAATAGTTTCATATTATTTTTGGCATAGATTGTAGTATTGAGGGACAGCTGGATTTTACTCTGACAAGTTTATATATCAAAGTTTAGGGGAAAAAAAAAAAAAGGAAGAAATGTACCCACTTGATTCTGGGGTATGTGATCAATGGTTGCCGATGAAAACTGATGTTATAAAACCCCCTAAGGATGCGGCAGTATTCCATCAAATCTTCCTGGCTCATAACTGAAGAGAAACATGAAGGTATAGGTGTAGTCATTTAAGTACATTTCATGTTTCTTGCTTACAGAATCGTTATAAAAATAGCCAAGTACAATAACAATAAATTAATTATTCTTGCAAGGATATCCTGAATTTGACATGCCAGTATATGACTTTGAACTTTACTCTTACTTAGGAATGGAGGTTGTTTTGAAGATAGCCCTTTGGAAGGTTTCTCCTATTTATGCTATGTGAATGCCTGCGTTATATTTAGGCGCTGAAAATACTTTTGGATTGAGTGTCCTGTATTCTGCAGTGGGGGGGGAAGTGGCTGGAGAAGATATGAGCTCTGTTTTTTTTCATGAGGATACTTAAAACTCTTTTCCAGTGATCCTGTACCCTCTTAGAGAGGCAAGGCTGAACACTGCTGCTTCCAGTCTCCCTCCCACACGAGCAGGTTGTAGACCCTCTGTGCTGAGGTATGGGGCAGTGTTTTGTAGGGCAGGTGTAGCTTTTATTTAGCTGAAAGAGAATACTTTAATTCTGTTGTAAGCAAGCTAGATACTCTTCCAAACAAAAGCAAGGCAGTGTCATGTCTTTATTATATTTATTGTGTGGTGGGCTTAATTTTTTTTTTTTTTTTTTTAAGTTGATCCAGTGTGAACTTGGAAATAGAGAACTGAAGGTCTTGAGTCTAATTCTGTATTTTCATTGTAGTCTACTGGTATCAAAAGGGAAGAACAGAGCAGGTGCTTTCTCTAATCTGAATCGCACTTCACAGTGATTGTCAACAAATGGCAGGAGTTTCTCATTCCTTACTCTACATCATCTTTGTAATGGCTTCATCTGTCACTTAATCCCTGGCATCAGTTCTGTAAATAATTACCCTGTGACCCTTTGGTCCTTAGTAACTCTTTCAAAAGCACAGCTAATCATTTTATAAAAAAATGCAGGCTGGTTAATTCTTGTCAAGTTTGTCTCAGAGCCTTGCCTCTGCAAATGGAAATTATGAACTTCAGCAGCAGTAAACAGCTCGGGTGGAATTGTAGTGCACTGGTTGCATGGCAGGGAGCATTCCTCTCTCCCTTCTACTGACACTGTTGCCTCATGTGCGATAGATGTTGTTCTAAGACAGCATCCTGTATGGTTTTGTGTGCTTTATGTTTTTCATCACTTATAGCAGCTTGCTATTCCATGGTAATAGGAATTTGTATTCTCGCAGACTTGTCTTTGTTGTAAATTGTTGAATAAAATTCACACTGGTATCGCATCTTGGTCTGCAGTTTGATTTCTGCTCCACCTGTTGCCTTTTTGCACTGGTTCTAGAGAGGCTGTAGTTGGAGACATGTCTCGCTCCCACAGTGTATAGGTACAAGTTAATTGATTTTACAGGAGTGGTGGCCACACTTAAGAGCACTTCAGTAGGCACAAGTGTGTTCATAACTGCCAAGGACAGATTTTACTTTCTGTTGTTTAATGTGGCCAGTATGTCCATATGGTGTTGCCTCCTTCTGCAGAATAGATGGGGATTATGAAAATTAATTTCATCTTTCTTCAAAGTGAACATAAACATAAAGTTTCTTGCTATCCATCTCATAGCTTGTGGGCTTGTGCTAAATCATTTAGTTTCTTTAAGTCATGAGTGTGATCTGTTGTCCCTGTCCACATTAAGCTTCAGAGGAATATGAGTATCAAGCTTCAGGTTAAAGAGATGAAATGCTTCCAACTCTCTAACCAGAGACAGAACTACAGGGAGAGCTCTACCACAGGGGCTTTCTCCACTTGTTTTATTTTTGTTCCTTGTTTCTTCTCTTGCTTCTCCCTGCATTGAAGTTAATGCTGAGTGTAAATGTCACGGATACCTCACATCTTTAGACTTCTGCAAATCCAATTATGTGATCTGAAACAAGAGACCATGATATGTATAGAGAGATTGTTTAACTGTTTTTTATTTCACCCTGATTTCTACTGTTCTGGTGTTTAGATTTTTTATGTACTTACAAGAAAATAAACTTACATAATCTATATATAAATATTTTTCTTTGCCTGCATTCAGTAGCACTTCAGTGGCCACTAGAGTAGATCAAAGACCCGTTTGTGCCACTTTGATAGGCGCATACAATGAATACGCCTACCTGTGGTCATACAGAATATGTTTTGATTTTGTGCAAGTTATGTTAAGATCTAGGCTTCTTTAATAAATTGTGCAATTTAAATTTGGAGTAACCTTATCTTTTTTTTTTTTTTTTAAGACTAATTTAGGTATTTTAAAAACTGAAATGCTTGCAAAGAGCAGCAAAACAAGAAAATGTTAATATTAGATGTTAATGTTTGTCTCTCTCCATTTTAATATACAAAGTCTTTTTGTGAGCTAGGAAGTGTAACAAGCTTACAAGTCAGTTTTGGCCTTTGATGCTCCAGTTACATGCTAGAACATTAACATACAAATGGATTAATCTGAGCAAGGAATAAAGCTGTTTTATTTTAAAGAATTTGTTTTCAGTTCACAAGCAAGTAAAATTTTCTGCAAAGCATTTTTTCCCCTCTGAATTGTTACAAGAACTACCTTCCCTAATAGGGTCAGTCTAACGAGAATTAGTCTGTAATCTCATTAAAAGCTGATAACCTCAAGTATGCTTCCAAATAAAGCTATCATCATATGCAAAGGGTGAGTATTTTGTCAAGACTTAAGGGAAAAGGTAGCGAAGCATTTATTGCAGCACTATTATGAAAGCAGAGCAAAGAATGGCATGCCACAGTGTTTAGGATTTATTTTAGTGTTTTTGTGTATAAAGCTGCAATTTGTGTTTTACACTCAAACTAATACAGTTTTACTAGCCTTCAGTGCAAAGCAATTCTCTTGAGGAGAATTAGTGACAAATAATATGTTAGATTGGCTGCTTGTTTCATCTAAACTTATCTATTATAGTACTGTTATAACTAAAAAAGAAAAATCACACTTTTGTAGAATGAAATAATATGTGATTACAGTTTTGTACAATTCCTTCTTCTGTCAGTGCAATTAGTAGCACTTACTGGAATGCTGTGGAAGCAAATTTATAATTTTTCTCCCAAGCTCCTTTGGGAACTTTTGAGATACGTGCTAGTGCTGAAGGAGTAGTATTGATGGCTAGAGTGGTATTTGAAACTTGAGTTTCCCTGTTAAAAAATAATAGAAAAAAACCCCATGACATCTGTTGTTAATCATACCGGAGTTCCTATGTGCTATCCAACTCTGTGATACCCAGGTAATTGTTTTCATATCTTGTTTATCAATGCAATCTGCAACAGAGATGAAGGAAGAAGGCAGAGGGCAGCTCACAGAGAGGGGTCCTTTTGTAGCCTTGTAATTCTGAGACACTGGTCAAAGAAGTCAGTCACTTCAAAGAAGTCTTCCCCCCTGCCTAACCCCCTCCTTTACCCATAAATCTTACTTCTAAGTATTTTGACTGTTTCAGGCTAGTGTTTATGCCCACACAGTGGGCACTAGAAAATAATCCTTTAATACAGAAAGAAAAGTACCATTAGCTCATTTCCAGCAGCTATTCTGTATTTCAGATGAGGTGTTTTGCTGCTGAAACAAATGCGGTTATTCATAGACTGTGGCTGTGTGATTTACATCAAGGCCTATATTCAGTAAAGATAACAGATTTATTTTCTTCACATATGTGCCCACAATATAATCCTCCTTTGATAAAACTTGAAGGCATTTTTCCATCATTTTGTAGTATCGATGTTTTTATGCATTGAGTAGCAGAGAGGCTTTTTTTTCATGCAAGTTCAAAAGTTCATGTTATGATCTGGTATGAAATATCTACTTATGTAACTAAATGTGCCCTGTTGTGGGCTAGGATGTACAGTGTGCTTGCTTTTTTAAGTTTATTTTTCATCTCTTGCTTTCTTCTTCTCCTCCCTTTCTCATCCACCCCATCACACTTGGCTCTGCTTATTTGCAGCCACACTTCCTCCATTGTATCATGCCAGTTAATTATCTAATACCTGAATAGGCTTAATTGAGCCTGTCTTGGGAAGTAGACCATTGCTCAGAACTTCAAGAAACTTGACTAAGTTTTATTCTTACTCTAAGCCTGCGGGGATAGGTCTTGCTTCACTTGGTGCCAGTGTGGTTACTGACATCACTGAAGGAGCACTGGTTCTCATTCCTGTGAGGAAAAGGGCACATTTGCAGTTTGTAGGGGCCACTGCACTGTTTCACTGTTTACATTTGATTTGTTGCAAGTTAAGTGCTTCTTGCTGATCTTTCCCCTCTTTGAAAATTATACAAAAAGTTTTACAAAACTTTTTTTTTTTTTTTTTTTTTTAGAAAATATTTTCTCTCCTCGTAGGCCTAGGAATCCCAGTATGTTGGAACCCCTTTACATTGAATAGGTGACTTTTTCAATCTGAGAGCTACAGGTAGTGTGATGCATTTTGGAAATCTGTAGCTGTAACCTAAGTTTTCCCAGTTTCTGCTCATACACAGAGCATAATACAAAGATGTTATAATCTTCCAAATATATATATTAAAAGAAGCAAAGAAGAATGAGAGGTACACAAGCCTGACCACTGTTTGAGTAGAAATTGTAGAAAATCAGTTGTATAAGCTGTATTAAAATCAGAAGAAAGGCAGAAGCAGAACTATCACACCTTTACTAAGCACATAGGACTGTATTTTGCCAGGATAACCCCCCTTCCCATCAGGGTCTCAGTTGAGGGCAACATTGCCTGAATGCAGGTAGGCAGCTTCAGACTTGATATGACACTGGAGTGGTGGTGCCCATGTACTGAGCTGCAGGCAGATCTTGAAGTCTCACAAGCAAATAGCATTGGCTATTTACTTCTTAATTTCCAAGTGCTCTCTTGTCACCATCCTATTGCAAAATCTCTAATCAGGAGTGAACCTGCAGTCAGCTCTTGAGAACAGGTGTTTTTTCATTAAAGCAGGATAGGTGATGTTTGAACTTTTTTGTCTTTATTTTTTAACAAACTTCTTATTATATCATTTGAAATTATAGAACAACTGGCACCAGTTAGTGCTAGTGGATGTTTAACTAGTGTAATATACTGGGCTGTATAGTTTTACTCTGTATCTGATACTTGCTTCTGTTAGAGCTGTTGCTTCTGCTCTTCATGTTATCCTGTGTTTAGAACTTCTATTTTAGTTTTACTCATGTCTGTAACATGAGAGAATAATGAAAACAGACTCTAAGAAGTTTTTCTGTGGTTTTTACTAAACATATCCTTTGCTGTTTCTATAATGGTTTTGCATGCTTGTCAATCACATTTAGCAGGAAATGTGATCTCTTAAAATTGCTATAGCTCCAGCAATTCACAAAGGTGACTAACTGAAGGGAAAAGTAAATGGCATCGATACTATATTGCTGCTAGATTACTACTGGTTGTGGCCAGTGGCACAAAATAGGGACAAAAAGCAAAGAACCCTGTCAAATCTTCTCAGAGGTTTTACGTCACTTGAATATAATTAATTTTAAAATCTTGCTCCTTACAATAATTTTTTTCTGATCTTTGATACTAAGTGTTCCATGAGCATTTAGGATGCAGAACCTTCTGCCTTTGATTCCTTTTCTGAAGGGTAACACTTTGAGCACAGGTGTAGTAACAGGTCTGAAAGAAGGATGTGCCAAAATACTGGTCTTACTTCTCTTCTGCTGAATGGTTTGTCCATGTAGGAAACAACACATCCAGAATCTGCAGTATTAACTTCCCTTATGGACAGTCAGTTACAGAATAAAATTTGTATTTTGGAAAAAAGAAGAAATAATGAGTGCAGTTAGAATCAAATGGCTATTTCAGAGAAAGTAACATTCTAACTTAGCTTTGCCATACAGGAAGAGTGGGAGTGTGTTCCTGGGAGTTCCCTTGCCTGCTGAGACCTGGAGCCTTCCTTGGCCTGCAGTTTCACAAGCTGCTCAGCTGACCTGGCTGTCTGCTGTCAGTTAAGGCAGAAAATTACTTTTCCTTCTCTGAGCTGTGTGCTTCTGCTCTCTTCCCTGCACCAGGTGAGCTACTCATGCTGGGCTCCACTGTGATCTGTTTAAACTCCCTAACCAGGCTGAAAAGGACACTGTTCTTTTACTAACTTAGGGAGGTGAGTGGCTCAGCCGGGAAGAGCTCCCAGCAGATTTCCAGAGCTGGCGTAAGACAAGCTGTGGAGATGTGCTCTGCAACAGAGGAGGAGGCAGGGAAAGAGGAGGAGGACCTCCCTCCCATTCCTGGCAGTAGTGAACTCTTAGATGAGACTGCCTCAGGTAAAAAGCCTCCATCCTTGGACAGGTGCCATCCAGGCACTGATCACTCTTGTCTGTGTCTAATTTGAGGTCTTGCAATAACATAGCAAAGGTGTGAGAAGTTGGTAAATGGTTAACTGCTGTACCCTGCAGACCTAAACCCTGCTGTGGCAGAGGTGGAGCTGCTGCAGACCCCTGGTGTGAACCAACAAGCACCATTTCCTACTTGGGAAGGAAAACTACTGGGGTTTGGCACTTGCTTATTTTTTCTTTTTTTTTTTTTTTTTTTTTTTTTTTTTTTTTTTTTTTTTTTTTTTTTTTTTTTTTTTTTTTTCACCTAACTGTTCTACAAGGTGTACAGGTGAGTGGTAAAAACTTCAGCTTCACAGCTGATTATTATCATGGGTTAAAACTGATCACAGTGGCAAATCAGGCATCAGTTAGATATGTTACATTTTGCAGATGTTACTCCAAACTTGAATGCTTAACACTACCTCAGAAAGAGTCTTTTGTCAGTAGTTGCATTAGAGAGACCTGTTGGATTGCTGAGGGTGCTCTGGAGCAATGAATAAGGAAGTAATGGAGAAGGCCCAATTTGCAGTTTGGGAAGTTCACACCTTTTCTCTGATAGAAACTGTTGGACACTGACTTTAGTGAGATCCATAAAAATACTTGTTACTTAGGCACCTTGATGCAGAAAAGTGATTTGGTGTCTGCTTGATAGATTTGTATTCACAAAACTCTGTAGTTCTGTGGATGCAGAAGAAAGATGTTTTACACAAAAAGAGCAATGCTTTAGGGGGAGAGGATGGAATAACAAAGGGTGCATCTCCTATCATTTGTGCACTTCAGAGCCAGTGAGTACCTACCGACTCTCACAGGTACAGTAGTAAAAGAGAAGAAAGAAAGGGTAGAATTTGAACTGGTCTGAATTAGAGTGATTCTTTTGACTTAAACCTCTCTAGATATATTTTATTCTGAAAGTAGAGTCTGCCCGAAGTGGGATATAGTGAAAACACGTGAAAACTTAGATTTAAAAAAAAACAAAAAAAAAACCAAACAAAAAAACCAAACCCAAACTGTTAAGGCAAAGATGGATCTTATGGAAAATGCAAATTTTCCCGGGAAGGGAAAGTTGTGATAGAAGTGAGAAAGTAGAAATGCTAACTGAGATGATTTTTGATCTTTGACCGCTGTGTATTGATGTCTGAAGCACAGTATTAGTAACAGTAGCAGTTGTCTTCTGCTTTGAAAGTCCTAGAGAGTGTCTGGGATCTGTTCATGCACACAGGGATGGGACCTCTAAATCCTTAGAGACTTTAAAAGTTCTGCATAGGATGTTGTAATAATTAATAAAATTAAATTGAAGTGTAATTTGCCTCTTTTTCCAGAATGTAGAAGTGAGAATGTTATTGGTTTTCTTACTCTTTGGATTAGGGTAATACTTAAATCTCCCCAAGAATTTTTAAAGATTTAAATGGCTGAGGATGATGTCCATGTCTTGCCAGGAATCTATAAACAAGTAATTGAAAACAGTGGCTTTGCAGCAGAAGTCTTGTGCTATATAAGGGTTAAAAATCCTTTTCCTATGTTCAGAGACAAATTCGTCTCCTGAGAGTTTATCTGGCTTTATGGGAGTTCCCCCCATAACTGGGTGGGATACAGACACCTTGTTAGGCATAGAAATACTCCTTGTCGTGCGGTACCTGCATGAAACTCTCACATGAAAGCAATCAAGGGAGAGTGAGATATTTACACAGGGAGAGATTTCCTCCTGTAGACAGAACTCAACTAGGTGAGAGATGGATTGTGCCAGACGTCCCATCTCTTATACACTGTTATTTTTATTCTTCCCTAAAACCGTAGGCTGGTGCACCACTTGCAGCTGCCATCAAATGCTGCGGCCTAGCACCCAGCCCAGGGTTACATACTTCTGTGAGGTGTGCTGCTGGTCCTGCAGCACCCGGAATGCTGGAGGGGTGCCACGTGCTGTTGGTAAATACAGGCTGCAGTTGGACAGTAATCACCTTCTTCCTGGAGTTTCAGAAATTACATAAAAAAGCAAATTAAGAGAGAGAGAGAGCATTCTGCTTTAAGTGCATTTCTTATCAGATGCTTTTTTTTGTTGTTGTTGCGCTCCTTTGAATGTGGTGCAGGTAAACGTATGAAGTCTGTAATAGAGGAGTGAGTCACATAGTTGGAAATATCCTGAGAGTTATCTTGGTCATAATTATTTATAAGCCTTTCTTCTCTCCTGGCCTTTAAATAAATTTAAGGAAGCAGGAGAATGCCCTGTGACTGGAGTAATGCCCTTCACCACACAAAGCTTCTGCCATGTGGCCTCTTCCCCATGAAACTCTTACAGGCTTCCCTTGCTCCCTTCAGTCTGTCTTTTAAAACTATTAACTAAGAAAAAACACTTGGCGAGCCTCAGCTGACTTTGGGAGAGTGAAGGAAGAATATTTTGTATTTCTGGCTTCTTTTGGGTTTAGGTTTGGAAAAGGTGTAAAATCTTAATTTATTTGCTTTTTGTGTACTAGACCTGGTTTCGTTGTAATGTCTCATAAAGAAAAACAAAATTACCGTTTTGGAAATCAATATTTTTATCTGCATTGGGTAATTTAAACCTATAGTGAGATTTTATATTTTACACAGAAAGTAAGCAAGTTTTCTTAAATCAGAAGGAATTCAGCATTACATATCACAGTGTGAATCTGACCTAGATATTCACACCAGACTGGCCAGTGAAGATGGCTGGTTGCTAATAGATAGGGCTACTGCTCCACCTCTCCATTAGCTGTTTCCTCCCTAGACCATTATAGCTGTGCAGTCTCCAGCTTAAAGGTGTTTCAGTTTGATGCCCAGTGCTGTGCTTGGAGGTACTACTGATTATATACGAGATGTGGTTTTTTCCTACCTCTAAGTGAATAGCAATATTTTGTTGCTGAACAGTGGAGGAGTGGTAAACCTGTTTTGTACAGGGAAGGATTTCTTGCAAGAGTGCTCAATATCTCCTTTCTCCCCTTGCAAGATGCAGAGGTGCTGTGGGGGAGTCAAATACTGTTGGAGAGATCATACATCCATACCTGCTGCCTTGGCACAGGCAGTATGCTGGTAAGGCTTCCACGTGGAGTAGACAGTGAGATAGATAAGCGTGTCTTGAGCTGAGACATAGATGGTTTATGTCAGGCTTGGTCTTTAAGCAGCTTTTTAGTGAAAGCTGTGAAGAGAACTTGTGTTTGGAATGAGATTGTGCGTTAAGTGTTCAGTTTTACTCTGTGTCAGATCTGTTTTCCTTCTTTTTTCTCTTTCACCACCGCTGGTCTTCCCTGTTCCACAGCTATTGACTTTATCCATATGGCTTTTTCAAGCAAATAACATAAGTAGGATTCCAATGTCTATGCTGGCAAAGGGGCTGGCTCGATTTTCATTTTTTTTCTTGGTCTGCAGAAGCAGGGGAATATTAAACTTTACCACTAAGATATGGTCTCTCTTCATCTTTGTACTGATGAAACTGCATTTAGGATAGATGCTTTTTCAAGAAGCTGTTTTGATTTTACATTTTGAACATGATGTTTGTCATCAAACTGTTCCAGAAGAAATGTTTTGAAGTATGGAGTTTAAACCCCAGATGAGCATCCACTGAAAAGAGTTCAGTGTTCAAAATGCAGAGTACTTTCCTGGCCTGGTCCTGCACCTGGAAATGGTGTTGCTGTTTCTGGCCCTGAGTGCACCTGTCTACTTTGAACAGCCCCCACCAGCCTCAACTGGGGCTTTCACCCCACCTTCTGCTCACAGATCTGGGACCTCCATTTCAGATAAACCTGGCTGTCAGTCTCTGCCTAAGCTGTGTGGTTGGTGGTCTCTAGCCCTATGTCCTGCTTCTGGAGCCTCCCTTAGCACTCCCCGAGTGGTTTCTGTACCTGATTCAATGCTGCCCATGGACCAGTTTGCAGTACCCAGCTCCTTTCATACCCTACAGGACTGTGTTACTTACTGCTTGTTACATTGCTGCTTTTTGAAAAGTGAAGAAAATACTGGCCTTTTTTACTTTTATGATAAAACTTAGAGCAATTAATTTGTGATCCATGTCAACATTTCTGTTATACAACAGTTGGTCAGTTTATTCCAAAACAGCATTTTTGCATGTACATCTTCTGGGATGCCTTACCCTACAATAGATGTAGTGTTCAATATGCCTGGTCAGCAAGGCAAATCAATTTCTTTTTTAATAACATTGATTTTAGACTTTAGACTACTACTAACTAGACAGTTATTGTACAGAGAGTATGGCTCATGTTCTGCAAGGAAACGTGTGCACCTAACTAATGGAAGATAAGGTGGTGTTTTGTTTTTTTTTTAAACTTGAATTGTCTAACTAAAACTCTCTCTGGTTTAGAATAATCTGGGAAGCCAGACTGAACAAAAATGCTGTTCTTGATAAGACTTAGTCCTCCACACCCTTCCTTCTCTGCAATTTCCTTTCATTCTTCCCACTTTTCAACTTCATGCTGTAGTTTTGGATAGGTTGGTCGGCAAGGTAATTGCCAGATGGTTGGCTAGGGGCTAAAGCAATAGCTTGGCCTGTGTGTTTTAGTACATAGATCTGCTGCCATTCTCCCGAGTGATGTTGGACTAGCTGGGTAATGCTTGTTTCAATTCCTCTTCTGTGAGTCATGGGTGACATGTCCCTGCCTCATCAGATTGTTGTGAGAATGTATTCATGTGTCTTTGATGGCTTCAGACGTTACAGTGATGCAAAGTATAACAGCTCTCTCATGCAGTCATCTGAAAGTAATACATTATGTCTCTACCCATGAAAGTTAGAAGTGGGAGATTAAACTACAGCAGCTAATTTCATGGGTTTGTTTGCACTTCAGTCAAATAGCACTTCTCAAAGGCTCTAGGCTTTTCCCTGGTGGAGCCCCTAGATTACCAGGGTAGTCAACACACCTAACCACTGAGATTGTTTGTGGGGTTTGTTTGTTTGTTTGTTTTGTTGGGTTTTTTTGTTGTTGTTGTTTTGTGTTGCTTTAACCCCCTAATAAATATTAAGATATACTGGCTTTGGAAAATACACTGTAATCAAACATGTGATAGTTATGTTTCTAGTGTAATGATAATCACTGTAGTCAGCCAGACTGCTTTTAATAATCTCCATAGCAACTACATTTAGTAAAAAGTGAAAATAACTGATTCATGCAGTTCTGTGCCAAATGATACGTGTCAGCAATGTAACTACCTGAAATGTCACATTCAGTGAAATGATTCATACTCTGGTGATGCTTTCTGCTGCTTCTCTTAAGCCAGGAAATAGGAGCTAGTTTTTGTTTGCAGTACTATTTGTTAAGAGAAATGGACTGTTAAGAGAAATGCCAGCGTTAGTGTACTTCCATCTCTTTCTCCAGAATACGAAAACAAACGCAGGAAGGCTTGGTAGCAAGGAATTTGCTTTTTATTTCATTCCTCTCTGCATGTCGAAAGTGACATTTTAAAGCTGGTTGTTCCAGTGCAAATTCTTTGTTTTGTTTTATCTTGAACATGCTCCTAACAACCTCTTCCTTAAAAAACCAAACCAAAACATCAACCCCACCTCCAAAAAAAAAAAAAAAAAAGTAGATCTTGTAGATGAGGATCATAGCTTCTTAACTGTCATTATTTCTGTATCTCTAGTTCTTCTGTCTGCTTTGTATTTGGGCTTAAAAGTGGCATGTGTCCCTGATAAATTTTAGGAGTAGTAATTGTAAACAATATCTAAAATGTGTTCTCTTCCTCCTACTCAGTGTTATCCTGGTCTATGGCAGTTGTGTTCCTGCAGTTACTCATTCCACCTGAAAGGGTGAAGCGCAGAATTGCTTTGGAGCTGGAAGTGAGCAAAATGTCAGGGATTGCCTCAGAGGAGCCTTCTCTGAAATGGCTCGGATGCTTCTTGCCTTTCACATGCATACTTTAGGTTTGAATTTAATTTTTTTTTTTTTTTTTTTCCAGAGGTGCTGAGTGCCTGCATTTCCTGCTGAGGGCAGCTAGCCTTTTTTCTTTCAAAATCTCACCTCTGTTAAATGCCTCTATTGCTTAGCTTTTTCAGCTAGCTTTCAAAGCTGGCCTGAGGGCACCAAAATTTAACTTGAAGATTATGTTATAGACCCCTGTGGTGGGGGTAACGGTGGGAGAGTTAGCACCTCTGGATGTGTGCCCTGTAGAGTTGCTGTTTGCACTGAGCTTCTCAAAGAGCAGCTTTGCAATTAAATCTGAGCTTTAAATTCAGCACCAAAATAGAATTTTGTAAGACTTGTTGTATAAGGTGTTCTTCCGGGAGATGTAGTAAATGCCTGGTAATCCTGTGTGTGGCGGTGTTTATTGTTGAGATGTGGGTTTTTTCCTTTAAGCTTTTTCTTTTCCACTGATCTTTAGGAACATCTTATTTCACACTTAACTCTACTTATTTATATGTATTTTGCAGGAATCCCTTGAAGCTTGCCCTGGGAATGGACAGCCACCTCCATTTCTGGAAGAAAGTAGTGCCAATTGAAGAAGCAGCCTTCAAGGCAAGTCGAGAAGTGTGCTGATAACTCTTGGAAGAGTACAGGGAAGGGGTGACCTCCCAGGCCAACAGCCATGCCTTTCGGGCTGAAACTGCGACGGACCAGACGCTACAATGTCTTGAGCAAGAACTGCTTTGTGACAAGGATCCGTCTGCTGGACAGCAATGTGATTGAGTGCACCCTCTCTGTGGAGAGCACGGGGCAGGAGTGCTTGGAGGCTGTTGCTCAGAGGCTGGAATTACGCGAGGTAAGAGTAACCTGGGAAGGACCATCTGTCACTGTATAATTTGACACATTTTTAGCTCGGGCAGTCTGTTTGAATCATGTCATTCTCAGAGCTGGCCAGATATGATCAGCAGCTGGAGCTTGGACAGACGTATTCTGGTTGCACGAAAACTGAAGGCAGAATAGTGCTTGGGGTTTTGTACTATTGCTCATTCATCATGGCTTTGAGAGCTCTTTGTAATAGGTAGATGAGGTTTCTTCTTAGAATGCAATGGGTGTTACTTTCTGAACTGGGATGCAAAGGACCAAGTTACAGTAACAGTCATCTGAACATAAGCCTGGTTTTACCCATGCTGCTGAGTGAATTATGCCAGTGGCAGGGAGACCATTGGCTTTTAAATAGTCACCATCATATAAATATATTCTTCTTACTATCATACTGAAAGAGACAACAGTTGCATTACTAGTGGGAGCAACTAGTAATACTTTGAGGATTCTGTTTTTTTCTTCCTTTTATTTAACTGAAATATTTCATATCTGAAACCCTAAAAGGCTTCTTTTACATTCCCTATGCTCCTGAAAAGGCTAAAGTAAGCCAGTCTCACTTCATTAAAGACTGAAATCCTTTATTTTCTACATCTTGCTGTACAGCTCAATGTTTAAGTGTTGAGAATCTCCAAAGTGCATTGAACAAGTGAACTATCTTAGTTACCTTTTTTGGACTCCTTAGATGTAGGTACATCCTGCACACTTCTAGGCTTTAGTAAATCACAAGTTAAAAACCATTGCCTGGAAATTGCTAAGTTATCATCTGGTTGTCCTGGCTGATACTTTCCTACAGCTAGGAAATTTAATAAGCTTGCAGTGCCTTACATTTTGTCCGTGACCCTTTTGTAATGGTGGCAACTGGAAGGTAGAAGAGAAATAACTAGTGCATGTGAAAACTAAACAAAAACTCCTTTTTGCACATTAATAATGATAAGAAATGAGAGAAGAATCTCACTCTATCTGTGTTTGTGCAGAATAGGCAGGAGAATGTGCAGACAGGAATAAGATAGGCATAGTGATTCTTCTTTTTTTTCTTTTTCCTTTTTTTTTTTCCTTTTTTTTTCTTTTTCTTTTTTTTTTTTCTTTTTCCCCCTTTCTGTTAGTAATGCTTCATGGTGTCCTTGTAGAGAAGTTAGTTCCTTCCATTTCCTTGCAGTACAGAAAAGAGTGAAATGAATGAAGTGATTCTCCCCATATTCCTTGTGGGCTTATCTAGTTGGTGCGGCAGAAGTCTAGGATCTATTAATTCTCTCTGAAGGTCCACCTGCATTTGTGAACAATAGCTCCATCGATGGGTTAGCATTCTTTTCCACAAAGCATTTTGTGATTTTAGAACACGTTTTCTTCCAATTTGGAATGCAGCCTGAAGTTTCAAAATTTTCCAGAGAAAAAAGATTGGATAGTGGAGTAGCAAAGGAAGTTGTTTTGGTCAGTGTTCAATTTAGTGGGGTTTTTCTGTTGCTTTGGATTTTTTTTTCATTTTCAAAATTATTTGTGTCATGAAAAAAGAAATATGTCAGCACAAAAAGTTTGTGTTTCAAGATAAAAAATATTTTAACAACACAGAAGAGAATGCTTTGATGTTGTTGGAACACTTTCCCCTTCTTTCATCACACTCCCTGCTTTTTTTTTCTAAACAAAGTTTTGGCAACATCGAACCAATTTTGTAAAGTTCAGATTTCAACAGTACAGCATTTTTTTGACAGAAGTGGTTTGTGTTGGGTTTTTTTTTTTTAATCTCTTTTTCTGATTGATTTTGGTAGCTTCTGTTGATGCTTTAAATATTTAGGAGAGAAGAGAATTGCCAACCTCTTTCAATTCTGAGAGTCTCCCTGTATCCTTTCTGCTTCTTCCCTGAGGAAGAATTGGAGCTAGCAAGCTTAGAGGTCCCTGGTGCTTGTGCTGTCCTTCTCCTCAGACCCCAGATTCAGTTCTGCTTCTACCCCCCTTGTCTTCCTGTCATGATTTCTAGGGAAACAAGGTTGATGCAGTAATTTGGTGGCTGTCCCCTTTTCCCCTCTAGGCTTACCATAAATTTTTAACTCACTGGCCAATCAAATTCTACAGAAGGGTCAGAAATACTTTGACAAAACTAATATTTCTACCAGATTTGTGCAACTGACTAGATGAATAGAGAAGCCCATTAAGTGTACTGAGGAGAAAATCCTTTCAAGTGTCCATATTGGAAAGGTACTTTTTAAATTCCCCAGGTCTAGCAAAAACTTTATATGCCTTTTCTTTGAAATCCTGATCAGCAAACTGCAATGTACAAGTGAGGAAGAAACTAAGCTTCATGAAATCCCATGCTCATAAAACGGTACTAAAATCCTGTTTGTCTCCTCCATGCAGTCTCAGGTAAGAACATGTGTTCTCTTAAAAGTAAAGACCAATTTTTGTCCAATACTTCAGTTTGGTCTTATGTTTAAATAAATCCCAGGTGTACCCCAACATTTAGTCTTGTGTTAGGAGTGCATTCATGTTTCACTCAAGACAATTTCTCAGAAATAAACAAAATATCATCAGCCTTCCCCTGCTAAAAAGCAAAGCTGTTTGAGATTACTGTATTTATTGTTGTGAAGGACTTGATTATTATACCACACATGACTGAAAAACAGTATCTAGTGGATTATGCATAGTTCTATTTGATCTCTGGGGAATGCAGCTCCCTCCCTGACTGAGTCAGGGTTCAGGAATAGGTCAGTAGAAAGTGTAACTGTGTAACTACTGTAAAATCTGGTTTTATCCTTTTCAGCAAAGCTCTTGACAAAGCATCAGGTCTTCTAGTTGAACAGTTACCAATTCCAATAAAATGAGCTCTTATGCTACCATTTGTATAAAAGTCAAGATGAGAAGAGGTGAGACGGTGAAAGAGAGGAAAGACAGGGTCAGAAATGGCATTTTATAATATAATACAAGAATATGTATGTGCAAAGATTATAAAAAAGATTTTTTTCCTCCCAATATGGCATTTTTCCCTTCAGGTGAGACTAACTGAACCTACTTGAAATAGCAGAGTAATCTGTACAAATCTGTTGTGAGACTTCATGTCTCTTTCTCCTTTTTGTTCTCCTCAGTGCACTTTGTAAAATGATAACTTTAAAGGTGGAATGTTCTGACATATTCTAGAGGGGAAGGGTGGCAAGAGGGTCCTTTCTGATGAAAATTATTCTTTCGAGGTGAATTTCGCAGTGGTATCTCCAGGACTATGATGCTGCAAAACTCAAAGCAAAGCAGGAGGATGGCAGCCAAACACTCTAGGCAGATGCTGGCCACTGTGCAGAGATGGCCTTTTGCTGCCATTCTGACCTTCTTTTGGTGCCTTAGAAGGTGTCCCCTCCTTGTAGGGCATGACTGAAAACCTGCATTTGTTGCCTTGATGTTTGGCTTAGTTTGACTTGTGTTGCCAGCAAAGCTGGGAAGGGGTTCAGGCAACACTTGGACAAGAGGCCTTCTAGGAACACTTGGCCGCTGCAAGTGACGCCTTCCTCTCTGTGCGAGTGCCCCAGGATAACAGGGTTTAATGCTTTTTGCCTGGAGGAGCTGGAACTCTGCCTCTTTCTCCAGGATAAATATTTAGTTGGCTGCCTAGCCAGATGCTGTAATAAACACTGAGCCTGTCTTGTTGGATCCTTTTGAATGAGATTTGGTGGTTTAGTAAGTGTCTGTCATCTCCTGTTGTTGACAATTAGACTTTTTGCCTGATACAAAGGCAGGGTAGTTCTAGACTTGGGAATATAGCTACATCCCAAACAAATATGTTGTCTCCTGAACTGGCAGCTATGATGGCATTTTTTTAAAGACTTCTCAGCACAGGTTTTTGTGTATCCAGTTTTCTTTTCTGAGTCACCATATTTCAGAGGTCACCTTTTCACATAGCATTGTTGGGGCATGCAGGTGCTCTGGTTCTTGTCTGCTGCTTTAGCAGAAGACCGCAGTTCCTGGAAGAGTGTAAGCCAGTTTCCTTGTACCACGTATGAAGTTGTGTGTGGTAGGCTAGACAAATTTTAAATCCTTGAGAGAAAATTAGTGTAAACTCTTTTCTAACAGAGCTCTTCATGTATTTACAGATTAGGCAGGCAAAAAGCACCGAAGGTCTCTGCAGAGTGGATGTGTGTTCATACATTTAGTGTTACAGAAAGCATTCCTTCAGTGTGTATCATCAGGCTGTCAACTGTGGCTGGAAGATTTTTTTTTTTTTTTTTTAAGAAGGAAATTATCGTCCACTTTCTTTGCCACTTTGACTGCTGATGTACATGCAGCAGCCCATGTTACTTCAGAGCCTAGCAGGTATAGGCATAGATGTTTTATTCCATGAAAACTGGAGTGAAATCAGTGGTTTGCTTTGTACAGATGGACTAACAGAACAGATTTTGGAGTCAATCTAGTTTTCAGTCAACTACCTGGAGAGAGAAAAAGATCTCAGTTTTTATATCCCCTCAGCTAGCTTGTGGAATATCTGTACTGGAAAAATGTGTTGTGGGCTGAAGTGTACAGCAATGTGTGATTCAGATTCTGTAAGGCCTTCTGGACAGTTATATGCCTGGTAGCCATACTGATCTTGATGGCCCAGCCATTTCCAGGCCCACGTTCCTTCCTGCCTGGGAGTTACTAGTTTTCCTAGGGGAGAGTGTCTCTTCAGGCATTTGCCAGTAGTGGCTACAGAAGTCTTTCCCCACTGTGGGCTCTTAAAAAGTGCTAATGTTTTCAAGAAGTAAAGTTCCTTTCAACAGGGAGCCAATATCCAGCTAACGGTATTTGTTGCCTCTCTGAAGTGACTTGAGTTCTGCTCTGCAGTCTCTATGCTTCATCTGCAATTGCTTGATGCTCTGCAGGCTGTTTTCCAGGAAGACAGTCATCTTTTAGTTGTGTGAAGTGCATGCTGCTGTGGTTGGTTCACTGTATCTGCTGTAGTCTAGAAGCTTAAACACTGAATTCCCTCCGCTTCTTATTCCTTGGAAGTGATTCAGGGTTCTGGATTTGGTACTTGAAGAGCCTTTCTGCTATAGCAAATCTAAATTGTTGTTGTCCCCTTGCCCCCACTCAAAGGGGAGGTACTGCACTCGTTTGAGCTGTTTAATTGGAATACTCTCAATCCCTCTGGTAACTCTTTTAGACTCCAGCCTCCAAATCATCTTAGTCGCTAGATGTTTTACAAGTACTTGAAACTGCAAATTTGGGTCCTAGGTGATGGAAATGTTTACTTCTAAAGTAATATGGAATATCTGCTTTCACAACTCTGCACTGTTTCTTGCTGAGGGGAGCCCTGCAGTGATTTTTCAAGACTTTGTGCATTAAAGGCTTTCCCTTATGAGGTGTCAATGTGCTTTTTCCTGCTTTCACATTAATTCCTTTCTTTTTCTTTTTTCCACTGTCCCTTCCGCCTTCATTTTAATCTAATTACTATCACAGTGAGCTCCTCAGAAATAACTTTTTATCCAGTGATGACTACAGAGGGAGAGTAGACATGTATCAGTGAATTGGTTATGTTTATCCTATGGGAGGTGCTGACTTTTTTATTTACAACCTGGACTGATTGCTTTATTGAAGATACCATTAAATTCTATAAGAAAATACTACATTGATTCTCTTCAAGAAAAAAAGAACTAGCTTGCTTCACTGTAACAAACAGCTTAAGGAGAAAAGACTGAGCTGTGTTCAAGCTATACTGCAGGTTTGTCAAGCTTACTTGAGGAATCAAGTTGAATTAGTTATCACCTTAGTTAAATGCTAGTCTGGAATTTCTCTCAAGTTGAAAATATGTACCTAATGAGATGTATGTCTCATTAAATATGTACATAAAATAAATGGACCTGCACTCCAGTTCAGAGTTTCTGCATATGATTATTTCATGCATGTCCTCAGCTATAAAGTATTTGGAGCAGTGTAGCCCCTGCTGGCTTTTTGTCATTTCTAAGTTTGTGTTTTGTTGTGGGGTTTTTTGTTTGTTTGTTTGTTTGGGTTTTTTTTTGTTTGTTTTGTTTTTGTTTTTTAATTTTTTAATATTGCATTAGTTGCCCTTGTGGTTATGTTAAGTCACAGTACATGCAATGTTTTTTAGAGAAGTATCTGTATCCTTACCAAAGTAAACCAGACAGTTGATGGTGGCTTTTGGAAAGTGTAATTGTTTCAATTTGTCTGCTACTTTTGAAGACTTCTAAATAAAACGCGTGACCATCTGGGAAATCCCATTAGTGGAATCTTGATGGTTGGCCAAACCTTTTGAATGTATTAAATGCAATTTAAAATGAAAGCTTTATCAAATAGCAAATTGGGGGTTTCTATTCTTTGTCAAAGTATCTTTAAATAAAGCGTTGTGCGATGTATAAAGGATTGTGCCTGCCTGTGGAAGGATTGTTGTCCAGGTAAATTAAGCTATAATAACAAGATAAGTATTTTATTTGTTTTAGGGTTAATCTAATTTAATGGAAACTACTGTAAAGTTTTCATATAGTCAGTTGTATTAAACACCAAGAAGGTTTATTGAAACAAAATGAGATAAATATGCAGAAATAGTAGTGATCCCACTTCCAGATCCTTAATCTGCTTGGTGTCCACAGAGGTTCCTCTCAAAGTTTGTTTCATTCATTTCAGTGTTAGTACAGAGTTATATACTGTATTGAAAGCATTGCTGAAAATTTCCAGATGCTCTCAGCTGAAATACTGAAGAAAAAGATGTTGATACAAAATTCACAATTACAGCTACAAACAGGTTTCCAAGTAACTGATGGAGTAGTTCCTTTGGTAAATGTGAACACTTTTTTTTTTTTCCACTTTTTCTTCAGCTCTGTAGTCATAGTACTTGCTTTAATGTAGTGGTTTAAGGGCTTTTTGATAGAATCCTTTGTGATGGATTTTGATGGATTGGCTGTTCCTTCAGCTGCTTATTACCAATTTGTAGTATTTGAAGCTCTAGTTCTGAATGCTGTTTGTTATTAATTACTCTCCACCAGCGGCAGTTCCACGTGGCTTATACAGGAGGTACTACAGCCTTCAGACATAGGAGAGGAAAAAGCTGAGGTTTTCAACCTGGTATTATTGTAAGACCCTAGAGCAAACAACTCATGTGTGTTGTATATCTTAAGTGTAATACTTGTCCATCATAAAAACTTGTGAGTTCGTTTAAAAAAAAAAAGTAACCATATTCTGTATTGGGTAAGCAGTTCTGGTATTAGTAGATACATTTTGACATATGTATGTGGGTTTGCATTCTTTTTTTATAGTTGACAGAGTCTTTGTCCTTTTGCTTGCAGTGGGCCTGATCCAAAGTCTCATGGAGTCATTGTGCTTTGATTCATAGTGTTTGCTGTGTGTTCACAAGGCACAGGTGTAAAAGAAAACCAAGACTCAGACACTTTATGTAAATCATTTGTTACCTGTGCCATAAGGTCAGATGGAGCTCTTTAATATGCATGTGGGAGAGATGGTCAGGGACAGACAGTACTCCATGAAGTATATTATATTGCAGTATTAGTTTGTCATTGTCTTCAAGATTGTCCTAAAAATAAAAGAGGACCATAAGAAAAAAAAAAATCCAATTTTGCATATGGAAAAATTTACACAACACCATCTGTTCTTATCTGCATTTATGTCATTGACTGTGTGTGTGATCTCGCTGAAAAAGCTAAAGTGACACTATTTTTTTTCTTTATCTAGACACACTACTTTGGCCTTTGGTTTCTCAGCAAGAGCCAGCAACCCCGCTGGGTTGAACTGGAAAAACCTCTGAAGAAGCAGCTGGACAAATTTGCCAATGAGCCTTTGCTTTTCTTTGGGGTAATGTTCTATGTGCCCAGTGTTTCCCGACTGCAGCAGGAGGTAACAAGGTACGTGCTTTCCCTCAGTTCACACTATTGTTGGTATAGTTGGGAGGGAATGGACAGTTTCTGGCTTTCAGTATTTCCTGAGGTATCACTTGGTTCTTTCCTTTCCTGATGATTGTCCAAATAGGAAAAAGTGAGAGAAGTCATCCCTGTGACTGCTGGGGGGGGGCAGAGAAAAAAGCTGTGTTGGTGAATGATCATCCATGACCAACTGCAGAAACAAAAAGGGAATAATAGATTTGAAACTTGTCAGGTTTTTAAATGTATAAGGGGCAATACTCTCTTTTTGTAACCTTCTACTGATTAAAAGGAAGCCATAAGCAAAGGACTTCTATATACAGTTTTAGTTTATTATTCTTATGTCTATCTGTGCTTTGCTCAAAGTGAACTTTGGCATCTTTTCTGGGTTATGCCCATCCCACTCCTGATTTTCCCCCTTACAATTCACAGAAGGATTAAAAAAGTTAAAGGGTATTAGTCCTTTAATTATGATCAGGGTGGACCTTTGCAAACAACTTCAGTGGGAATTACTCTTTTATTCAGAGCTCTGTGCTGCAATTGTAACAATGCAACTGTTCTGAGGGGCTGTTGTTGTAAACCACATCACTGTGTGGTTTTTGCACATCTGTGCTGTACTCAAATTAAAAAAAAAAAACTAAACAAAACTAAAACCAACCGAACAAAAAAAAAAAACCAACAAACCAAAACCCACAAAAAAACCCCCCAAAACAAACAAACAAAAAAACCCCCCAAACCCAAAAAAACACACAACAAAAGAGAGAGAAAAGAAGCCCACTTCACCCTAAAAAGTGTGGGTTTATTTTCTTTTTAACCAAAATTATTTCCTTTATCTGTTCTAGAGCAAAGTTGCATCAGCACAACTAGAGGTAAAACCTGGAATAAGTGGGTGAGGGCTACAGGATGGCAGAAGCCTCCCCATTTTAAAAAGTGTTCTGTTGCTGTAAACCTGAAATTCCCCATGTGGTCATCATGTGTAAAAGTATAGTATAAATAGTGGAGAAAGAGTGGCTTTAATTCTAGAAGGTGTGCAGGATGTGAAGTTTTTTTTTGTATTTAAAAGAATAGTTTTTTAAACACCAAACTGAACAATTGACTTCGGTAGGGTGCATCAGATTTGATTCTTAAAATGACAGTTGTCAAGCAATCTCCTGACTACTGTATATGCAGGATTCTTGACAAACAGTGGTCTGTGAAAGCATCACAAAACTTAGAATAGGCTGAACATCAGTGCTTGTCTGAAGCTGTGTGTTCCTGCTTTGCACACACTGGGAGAGGGAAGCCTCATGCCTTTCCCTTCAGAATTACTTAACATGAAGTTGGAATGTCTGAAATGTTCTGTTGCTCACTTTTGTCAGCCCAATCCTGGCCTAGCTGTGTGCAAGGAAGCATTGTAGCTACTTGGATGCTATTATCTCGTCAAGCTGCAGCATGCAGTGCTGATTGCTCATTCATAGCTCACCTGCAGAGGTGGATTTGCTCATTCTGCCCAGGTTGGTAATAACAAAACATTTCAGTGACAGTTGAACTTCACAGCACTCTCAATTGGAGCGGCTGCTGAATTGTTTTTTTCTTTCTGAAGTGATTGATAACATAGCTGCAGAGTCTTATAAGTGCCTCTTATGTTTCTCTAAATGTCTGTAGGAAAACTAACAGCTTACTAATAGATCTCAGATACAGAGTAGCCTGTTAAGATTTTGTTGTTGTTTCCTGAAGTGTAATTGCTTCACTGTAGATGATGTGATGGCAGCAAACCTTCAACCGTGCAATTCTAAGTAGATGCAGTAAAACTCATGTTTGAAGTAATGAGTGGTGGGGACATAGAAGATTCTGCTGAAATGAAAACAGAGAATGCTTTAGTCTAAAATATGAGGAGATGGACAGAATTGGGGGGGGGGGGGGTGTTTTAGGGTTTTTGGCTTTGTCTGCTCTTGGTAAACTGATTAAACTTTTGTTTTAAAATTGAGACTGGCTACTTTTTGGATTAGGCTTGATCATGATATGATTACCTGTGATAGTCAGTTAGGCACTAGACTCACCCACTCAATGTCTATGTATTTGACTTACATTATGTACAAATGACAAATCTGTCTTAAATGCAAAACTCATGATGAGACACTTCATCTCCTTCTGGAAAGCTGCAGAGCTACTACAAAGAAACAAGCCCAACCCCAAAACAAATCCATCACCAAAGGCTGAAGCCGCAAAGCTAGTGACAGCACTGCTAGCAGTGAACTTGTTACCGTTGTAACCTTCTCTTGGTGGAAACATCTCTAGCCCTGAGCTTGCCTGGCAATGTTTGGTGCTTGAGGTGAAACTCTTCTTTCAGTCCAGGCTTTTAGTTAATTGTAGACTCCAGAATTTCCAAGGTTGATCATCAGTCTTTGAAGATGATGAAAAGTTTTCTGAGAATATTTCAGCAAACACATAATCCAAAAGTGATCAAAAAACAAAGAACTGGTTTGCTGAGTTGGTTGGCCTCTGATCTGTATAGACTTTGGCTTGATAACTGGTTTTGAGAGATTTGTCCCAAAATGAATATTCCTCCCTGCTTTCAGCAACTGCAGCCCCCCCCACTTCATGTGCTGTCATCATGAAGAGGGAAAATGATCTAAGGCTTTTGGGTTTTGCTGGTTGAGAGGAACGTTACTTGAGCAGTTGGTCAGTGGCTCTGAGGCAATCTTTCTTTAATCATTTTTATCTGAAAGACCATCTGACTCTACAAAACAATCTGTGGACCATTTTGTGTTCTTCTGTTTGGCAGTTGGGACCAACAGGAGGAGTCCTTGTGCAAATAAGACAGTTCATATTTAGGTGAAGCCATAATGATTTATTTATAAAATCATAACTTCTTTATGTTTTATTACTGTTGGAAGTCTAAAATGCTAATTATGCCTTTAGGCTTCTGGATTTTAGCTGCCTGCAGGTGTTGGTAGTGGTCAGGATCTCTTCATGGTTTTGCTGGTAACTTCCTGTACTACACAAGCCAAATGTGGATGCAGAAATAAGGGTGACTAACAGTGCTCCAAGCATTATGTCCCCTGGTAGTGAACAGACTCTGTGGAAACCTGTCCATATGTTACATGCTGGGAGAGGATTGGAATAGTTATCTAGTAAGAAGTCAGTGCTGTTCTTGAGGAAGGCCAATGAGGCGGATATCCTGTTGGGAATTTGTTATAGACCACCCAACTAGGATGACGAGGTTGATGAATTGTTCTATAGACAACTGGCAGAAGCCGCAAAATCACAAGCCCTTGTTCTTGTGGGGGACCTCAACTTACCAGACATCTGCTGGAAATATAACACAGCAGACAG